>JAPYYV010002808.1:0-27204 GCA_030522625.1 Copidosoma aretas
TTTGACGGCAAGAGCAGCCGTTTGTTCATCGAAAGCCATCTGGATCGAGTTGCCCCGCGAGCGGAGAGAAGGACGCTCTTTGAGTTCTCGTTTTACTTTGCAGTCTCGCGCCGGATCGATTTGAGTCCTGCGCATGGGTGTGAATGTATACGTCGGAAGATCAAAGTGAGCGGTTATGAAATACAACGGCAGACCGTAGAACACTTTTAGCATACGAATAAACGCGATGTAAAAAAAATGCCGGAGCGCGCTTTGATCCGTAAGACTTGATGGTTGGAGCATTTTGCGAACGATAATTTCGTATTTCTCGATTCGAGTTTCGCTTATTTATACACTAACGGGGCTTGGACTTTACTTCGTCTTCGATCGCGCAGTTTGAAACTTTGCTACCTCATACAGAAGTGAGGCGAAATTAAATAGGCAAAAATTTCACGCCCGTATTGATGCTAAAATTTTCGCTTTCGAGGGGTTCCAGGCGCAAGTAAAGACAAATTATTTCTCGTTATACGATTTTAATGAATAGCATTTTATGAAACACTCGGCAGACTAAAAATATACGTAATAAGAACGAGTGCGCTGGATTTCATGAAAAAAGATGTACCTACTCTGTTATCTCCAGTCTTCTCTTTTCGTCGAAAGAGAGGCGCGCGAATGATTAACTAAGCGGGGAAAAAATTGCTCGATTCAGGCAAAGTGAGTTAGGAGTATATTCACGTGTACGCGAGAGTGTGTGAGTGTATAAGAAGCGAAAAAACTTTAAATGGTAAACTTGCAAAAGAGTCTAGTCAATTAATAAAAAAAAATAAAAAATAAAAAAAATTAAAAACGTATTCAAAGAAAAATAAAATAAAATAATCATCATCAGAGATGCCTATAGTACGAATACGATGCGCCGTCGACTCCAACTTTTTGCGACGGAGCGCGCGCGTTATGAGCAGAAAGTTTTTCCAAGACTCCGCGTACCTATTAATTAGCGCGTATAGCTTTCTTGAAAGTCACTTGTTATTCCAGTTCTGCTTTGATACCTTCATACTTAAATTTATTTTAGGGCTAAATCATGTCCTTACCATGATATAGCAATCTTTTCAGAGTGAAAAACTAAAATTAGGAAAAAGAAACTTTACAGTCACGATTTAAATATTTTAAAGTCAGGAACTAGTTGTTAGGCAAAAACTAATTAAAAAATTAACCGAACAATTGTTAGAACTTTTTAAATTTTCTTCAAGTGACAAAAATTACAGAGCCTTATTTCAATAGAGTATTAATTAGTCACAGATAAAAAGTCATGGATGAAAATCACTTTATACCCTCAAAGTTATCATTCGAATTTCTTTAATACTTGTAAATTTTTTAAAAGCAGCTTTCCTAAATTTTACATTAATTTACATCCTTATCAATAAAGCAATTAGCTAAAGAACTATTTAATTAATTTGTAAAAATGTCATTGTTTCACTCAGTAAATAGCTAGATTTCACTGTTTCGATAAGTACGTATAAAAATCTGTTGTTCTCGTCATTTTCCCTGGTTAAGCAGTGGAAATCGTGTTCATTGACAAAATTAGTGAAATTTTTACTTATATTCAGATCAAAATAGCAGATGTACGCTTTACTGATGACCTATCTAAAGCTCTCATCGAGGCGATAGTCGTTTTTCATTGTTACCAAAGCACTGTTACCTCTGAACAAACGCCAACATCGATTTTCAAGCACTACAATATTTATCCTAGAGAGTCGTGTCATCGAACAAAAAAAAAGTAAAAAGAAGTAAGAAATAAAATATTCTACTGTAATACTTAATGGAAACTTTCTCGCGTAGCGCAATCATCGACAGTCGCAGATATCCAGCTATACTGTAATACTAATAATTATAATTACTATAAAATAACAAACACTAAGGTACATTAAGAACTTTGAATCGAGGATCCATCGTGCGATTCTTATTTCAAAGTTACTATTGAGCACCCTCCGGCGAGCACTTGAGATATATTCCACTTACATCTTGCTCAACTAGTGATGAGAAAAAACTATTTCTTACATCTTCAAAATATTGCTGTAATAGACGAATTATGCATTTATAATTAGCGTGTAAAAATCGATCGGAGCTAGTTCTATTTATTTTTTGGATCGCTTGCGCTTTGTCGATCCTTTAAATAATTATTATAAGTATGCCGTAAAAAGATACAAAGCCAACAGCAATCCCCAAACGTAAGATAAAAAAGCGGACGATAATACTATAGTATTACTAAGTATGCTTTAATGCAGAATATTTATATAGCGAAGCGTTCATGTCTCTTTGAATAATTTCTCGAGCAGACCGTAATTTTGTAAAAAAAGACGATAATCGCTCAGTGTTTTTGCGGCGTATTGCTGAAGCTATTGAGTAAGCATATTATTAGGCAGTATTAAAATTATGAATACATTTAATTTTTGGTTATGAGATATACGAAAATTCTAATTTTTAAGCTACACTCAATGAGCTACGCAAATGCAAAAAAAATCCATAAAAAACATTTATAGGTAGAGAAAATAAATGCACTCGAGCTTTAGCGTGAGTAAATATGTTCTTGTTTCTTGATAATTAAGAGGAAAAAAAAAAAATCTTTTAACTTTTATTTTGATGAACTTTGGTCCGCTTACATAGAATGCTTTGCGGAAATAAAACGATGAATTAAATATAAAATTTCAATCGATGAAAAAAATCTTAACCATCTTCAATTTTTAATTTTAAGAGCCAATGTAGACACAATTTTAAATTGCTTTCAATAAAAAGTTTTTTTTTTTTTTTTTCTGATTTGTCGTTTTATAAAAGCAATATTTCATCAAAAAACGTAAACAGGGAATATAAAGACAAGCATGTACGTGTAATGAAAACGCATCGAAGAAACACAACCGGAGGGTGCGACATTGCCAGGCATATAATATATATGTATATATATGCGTGAAAAAATATACGTACGAAGAAAAATCAAAGAAACAAATGGAAAAATGAACATAAAAGAAACAAATCTGGAAGACGACGGTGCACACACAGATGAGCGGAAAAAACAAATGAAAAAGGAGTAAAAGTGAGAGAAATAAAAAAAATCGACGACGAAAGAAAGCGAAGCAAAAAATACAAGAGGAGAGGATACGAAACAAGTGCGGTCGAACTGTGGAAGAGCTGATCCTGGCAGTTTCCCGGGCGGCCTCCGTTATTATGGGAAAATATTGAAATATTAAAAAAAAATATATAACCTTTTTGTACTAGCAGTTTTGTACTAGTTTTTTAAACGTACCTCACCGTGGGCGTGCTGTTATTAATATTTCAAAAGAAAAAAAAGGTTGTTAAAGCGAAACGAAAAAAAAAAGAAATAAAATTTAAAAAACGCAAAAATAACAAAAAATGATCGGTGGATAAAATATGTATGATGAAGACGAAGAAAAGAGAAACTTTGAACGATGTAGTAGCAAGAAATAAATCAGGTCTGTGCACGTTTTATAGCGTTGGATTGTCGCGCAGTGAGAGTTTAATGAAATTTCATATAAAATGAAAGTTCAGTCGCGTTAAGTCGTCGAATCATTATGAACAGATGTTTTTGTTCACTTATATTTTTTAATTAAGTACCTGTGCCTGAGTAAATAAAAGATGTAATAAATAAATATGGCTTTTTTTATAAGTGTGGAAATATTATGATTTACATGAAGATGTATACTCTGAAAGCAAACATGAAATACGGAAATCGACGACTGATCGCGATATACTTGTCTAAAATAATGAATACACAAACGTTTCAAGTATACACTCGGTGTGGTTATTGTACGAATCGCTCCATGAAAATATGGAAAAACGTTTTGAAAATCGTAAGGACTCCCTTCGTCATCCCCCCCCCCCCCCCCCCCCCCCCCCCCCCCCCCCGCCGCACCCGAGCAACCAAAAAAACAACACACATAAGCGTGTGTAGTACATCTGGCATTTTTAGCGAATAACAAATTGTAGATAAGCCTCCGACGGTCCTATTTTTTCACTCGCACGCTGATTCGAGGCCAAAACAAAACACAGAAATCACGTACGGAAAGAAATCAGTAAATAACACACATACGCAACGGCAGAAAGGGGCAAACGAATAAAGATGATAAATGTTTCAATAATTAAAAAAACTAAAATAGTGTTTTTAAGAGCAGCACTCGGAGCGAGTTAGACATACGGAGCTAAGTCTTTGTTTAAAATAAATAAATAATAAATATACATACAAATACCAAAAAATCTCGCCAAATGTAGAGAGCTTATAATAATGCAAAAATGGTTTTTATCATACATCTGTATATTGTTGACCTTGTCAAATTTATTTTTATTAATACATATATACATATATATAAATATACATGTATATTAATATACTATATATGGTGTTACGAAAGAAATATTTTCAGACTATGATAAAAGGATAAATAAACTCATCGTTAGAAGTATAGATATAAATACGCTACGAACGCTAACATCACACTGTTAAACGATTGAGTTTGGTCTGAGCTTGTTAAAAATTAGATAAAATGTATCAAAGTACTTGTTAGCACATGATTTTTAACATATCACAATTTTGTACATTTAAATATATGGTGGACAAATATTTTTTATATATCCACACACACTTGTTTTAGCATCTCATTCGAATATATTTATTAATATTTAAATTAAGGCCAGTTTGCTTTTATTTGAGTAAATTTCTGTACAATCTACATGTAAACGCACATAAAGCCAATACAACTCATCACTTACGAATCAAGTTTGTTTTTCACAATACGTAAAAAAAGGGAAGATTTTATACTGAGTACTGGGGTGTGAAAATGACATTGATGAATGTTTTCGAATTAAATACATCTATTCGATGCAATATGAAAATAATGAACAACACACGAGAAAATTTCTTGTTATGTAAAATAAATATTATATACTTTTACACTATTTTAAATGATCACTCAGCTCTGCTCATGTCAAGTACTGTACATAGAGAAATATAATAAAAATTAAATCGAAAATTCAGATGTTCAAGTTTTGCAATGGTTGGTTCACGTGCCGTTAAAACTTTCGTACACGCAAGAAATTCAGTATATATAGCCACGCGCAAAAAAATAGACAAAAATTAATACCTGTGCGATTTTACTAATTCACAAAATTGTAAATCATACTGATGCAATAAAAGTTTTTGCGACAAAATACAAAAACTATTACTGCATACTATATAGTCTGTTCAACAAATACTCTGTATAACCTGTTACGTATATTTATGCATATTTTCGACTTTAAAGTTAACAAAATGTAACACTTCAGGAATAAATCCTTTGTGACGAACGAACCCGACGACAAAAATTGAGACTCACCAGGTAAATTCGGATAAAAATAAATTGTACGGATGACAAAAACCAAGCAAAAACACCATCACCTATGCTCGACTGAGGAGTACAGTAACGTTCTACAATAATGAGCTCGCTCGAAGCAACTTTACGCTCATCGCGCTCTTCGCTTCTATTATACGCTTGATGCTCGGTGTTGATTGCAGTCATTGTAAACAGGCTTGGCGAGAAGGCGTTCTTTATGTTTTTTTTTCTACTTAGACAAAATAAATGTTGCATCGAGCGTTTTTGGAAGTACGAGGTCGCCAATATTTTTATGCTTATCTTAATTAAATGTATAAATATGAAATACGAAAATAAAAATTATGTATTAAATATTTTCCTTGAAAATGTATGTAGATAAAAAGAAAAGTAATCCTTAAACAGTGCCAAATACGAAAAATTATATTTGATTTTCATATGCTATCTCGTGCCTCCAGAAACATCGAACGAGTGATATTCAATATTCTTATTCTTCGTAAATCTGTAAAAATTTAAAGTACGTAAAAAAGTGATAGAGAAACAAAATTACAATCTGATGAGTGAAGTGAATATCGCGACGAGCGCGCGATGAAGAAGCTTCGAGTGCATGAAAAAATAGGATAAGGAATATGTGTAATATAATGCGATGATTAAGTACGGCAATGGTGACGATATTATTGTCCTAGAGTCTAGAGTAGTATGATTCCAATAATAAAAGGTGAGAATGTAGTAACTGCAATTTCTCACTATACGATACGATTAAATCTTACTGCGTTCCGTGTGCAACTTATTTAACCTTTTTTTATATTACAGCATACGAAATAAGTATACAAGTGTACTTTTTTTATTTGCATTTCACCTTGATCTTAGTTCATTATTTTTTTAAAACACTATTCTTATACGCCAATATTTTTTTTACGACAATTACTTGCAAATTTTTTTTTTTTTATTACGTCGAAAAAATTGTATTACTTACCATTGACAATGCATTAAATGTAATTTTTCTAAATAACTTTTTGCGTTCGCATTTATTTTCATTTATTCGCACGCCTTCCTCGAGCTCCGATATATTTTTCCGTCGCTTCTCCCGAAATGGCCAACTCCATTTATCATCAAAGACCAACGTGGCAACCAAAAAAGCTGAACTACATAAGCTCAGGAAAAGCTTTCACTTCAAAGGAATGAGCGAGCGAGAGAAGAAAAAGGAGCCGCACCGCGTCTTATAGTTCCTTTTGCTGCTGACTTTCGTGCGCCACTTTTCATTCCTCAGAATCCGCCGGTCGCAGCCACTTTGCCTCGAGTCGTTGCCCACTGCTACAGTTTTTTACTCCAAGAATCCATGCACAACAGTCGCTTTCTCTGCTCCAGTTATTCAACCCCCGCGACGCACGAATCCCTCCCTCTCCCGCGTCCGTCCTTTTCTTTCCACCCCCTCGGTCTCTATTATCCTAATCTGCTTTGCCCCTCTTTAATTATCCCACGCCTCTGTCGGCTCCCGTAGTTTCAGCTAGTCGAGTGCCCACTGTTGCAGAACCGCGCGAGCATCGCGAGAGGAAAAAATACCCCCCCTCAAGGGCACTTTTGCGCTGCTACTGCTGCTGTTGCACTACAGCTGTGTTTCGCACTCGGCTCGAATTTTTCTTTCCCCCCGGCGAGTGACACTCGAACGGCGTTTCAATGATTCATCGAGGAGTTTTGTTTGGGCTTTGAAATTCAAGCGGTGCAATTAGAGGAGAAAAAGTAAATTGACGCTGCAGGATGAACCTTTGTGCACTCGCGCCGTGCTCGGGTCACGAAAGGGATTGAACAACATATCGGTCTGACCCAACGTAGTCCGTGACTACTGAAGGCTGAGCAAACAATCAAACGGGAGAGCGCCGCGACGTCACGAACTATAAGTACTATACGGGAGCGCATCGATGCATGCGGCAAGCCTGTACTTGCTCCGGTTTTATTTGGGTGTTAAGTTTTGGAGTGCCTGCCAACTGACGGCTGAATTGACGTGTCCGCGCTCGTTTTGATTTTTCGGTTCTGCTTTGAGTTCTCGACCGATGTGGATGATTCGTTGCATTTGTCCGATATTCATTGCGCGGTACACCATGCCTGTAATCAACACGATGATATATTGTTTGTGAATCGGATTCATCGTCAGGTTTTTTTTTTTTTTTTTTTTTTTTTTTTTTTTTTCTTTTTTTTTTTTTTTTTTTTTTTCTTTTTTTTTTTGCAAACACAGGACAACGTTGTGGGTCTATCAAAGTTCGCGAATAGAGTACATTTGATGAGATGGAAAAAAAGAAGACGAAGGAGGGAGGGGCGGAGGAAAGAGTATCATGCGAGCTCGCGTGGCTGCATGCCCCCCCTCTAATGAAGCGGTCGGGAATCCACCCCGGACGTCGCATCGGCCATTAACATAAACGATGATCGAGTACAGCTTGCACGGACATTTGAGGACAGAGGATACGTAGGACGAGGAAAGTAGGAGGGAAGGGAGGAGGGCGAAACGAGCCCGGGAATACGGCTCTGCGCTTTTTGTCGCATTAGAAGTTCGACCGTGCCACGAGACAGGAGGTCTGAGGAGCCTTGTGCGGTGTGCAGCGATGATCGAGACTCAAGAGGAGGCCAAAGTAAGACCACTGTCTTTCGGAGCTTCTTTTGGCTTCCTGGTAGAGGAAGCTCTGTAGTTTTCGAAAGTAGAGTTTTCTTGGTAACTTATTGTACGGTGTGGCAGATCGGAGCGCGTAATCTCCTTGACCTATTTTGATCGTTTAAGACTTAGAATTTTTGTTGTTCCTCTCTTATAACGGGTCGAAATTAAATTTCGTTTACAGCCCTGTGTGAGTCCGTATTTTTTGTTTTTTTTTAGGGAGGGGGGGGGGGTTTAAAAACGTTTTTCTAATTTTTTTTGCCAGAAATTGTTGTTCTAATTTCTCATCAATCGCATCTTACGGAGTGTTGAAAGAGTTCAATTCGGTTCGGTTGTTTTCGTCTTTATAAAATCAACGTAGGTATTCGCGACTGAATATTAAATACTAAAGTCAACAATAAATACTCGATTTACTCGATTTTGATACTATTTAAAAAAATTCTATTGATTTTTCTATTCTGGATTTTTCACGCAATTTACTTTGATTTAAAAATATAACCAGCAATTGTCTATTTGTTCCTATTAGATGGTTATGTCATTAAGATATTATCGACACTTTGTTATTTTTACTATCATTGTAATCACTCCTTTATTCATTCATTTTTCTTATAGTCTTTCATTCTTAACGTGCATGTTACAAGACGTTATCATTATTTTATCTATATTAAGCACGTATTTCTCTTTAATCTACATAATTTTAATAGCGATTGTGAATATTTTTGAATTATTTTTAATCTTGATATTGTAAAGTAAAGATCAAATGAAGATGAAAACAATTTTTTTAAAACTCGTTTTAAACAACCTTAAACGCGAAATTGCTTATATTTTTAATGCAAGAGGCAAATTACATTTCATTGCAACAACCATAAATTTGCTATTACAATTTTTGTTTCATACTAATGTTTAAAACTTTATCCGGTATAAAAAACCACTTGATTGTAGTTTCAACCAATCACAAACCTAAAAAAAGGCTTCAGTTACATAACAGGTATCAATTATTCTTAAAGACCAAATTTACTGAGGAATCAAATGTTTTGAAAATACCTTTTTTTTAAACTGTTGTATTTCCGCAAACATAAAAAGAAAGAAGTAATAAATAAAAATCCATGGCTGTCCAATAAAACCTGGTGATGGATTGAAAAATGATATCATAATAATTTAATTCTATAAATTTATGATTGCAAGAAAATGTGAACTATTGACTTTAAGAAAATTATAAAAATCGGAATAAATGCAAACAAGCAAAATTAAAAAATACATCATTTCATATCGAGTTTTCTTGCTGATATGTACATAAAATGTTAAATTAAAACGTCATTTTTAACGTGTACTGCGAACGACACTTACAATAAAGTAGTGTTTTCACAATTCGTCTGGAAGCTTCGATTTAGTTCTCGAGTATGAATTATTTAAGTAAAGCTTGCAAGAATTTTAGGAAACCTTGTCTCGATAAATTAGCAGCGGTCTTTTTTCTGAATCCAGCAATCCTGCTTCTTGGGATGCCTCAAGACGCGTTAGTTTCTCATCTCACTGATTTCGATTTTCAATTTCCACGATATATGATTGAATCCGAACACTCGCCTACCTACCGATTTCACAATTCGCGTCTAGCCAACGCCACAGGTTGTTGGCGTCTTCGGCTCGTCGGCTGCCCCAGAACTCTCACTTGGAAAATATCGATCAGGGAAAATCGGCCGACTCCCAAACGTGCACCCGATACCTGCAGTGTACAGCCACGAAGAGCCCGACTCGCGTTAGCTCTCTCGCTTCCACCCGCAAGCTCCGTTCACGCCTGTTGTTTTCTACCCCTCCTGCTTGCACCCGTTGCGTTGCTCACGAGACGGACACCTGCGTTCCTTCACACAGTGAGAGATCGAAGCTCCGCCGCTCTGTACAAGCTTCGCGCATAGCTGGATGTAATTCTTTGTATTTTGCTTTATTTTCGTTTTCCAATTGCTGTAGAAGGATAGTCGAACACTTTAGCGAAAATGTTTGTGCTCGGACCAGCAGTCACGACCCAGAGATCGGAAAATTCGGACGAAGCCAGCGAGGAGGAGGGAACGGGGGACGTGCTCCAGGTTGAAGAAAACGAGAAAAACAAATGAATCAATGAGAAAACGTTTTTCTGATCAATTAGCTCGCTAATTACCTCGATTGATGTAAGTATGACGCCCGGTTCTTTTTGGCCTGTGCAGAGGCGGCGAGAAGAATGCGAGCGGAAGGCGCGACGGGGGGAGATGGACCCCAGGCTGGAGTTCACGTTCCAGCTGCTGATAGAGGCGACCGGGCTGCCGAGGCACGAGGTGATGGACCACGTGTTCGAGGGCGACATGCTGGACGAGATAAACCAGCTCTTCCTGCCCCACATGAAGGCCACGCTCATGTGGTTCTTCCAGGAGATGGAGGAGCCCGAGATCCAGCGGTCGACCGACCAGGTTGGCGAGACTCCACTCTGCCTCGAGTTACAATTGGCCCGCGATGGCTGTACGCATCGGGTCGAAATAACGGGTCTGTTTTTAGGGGCTGGCGAAAACCAGCGGCTCGCGTCCGCAGCAGAATACCGCGGGGCCCAAAATCAAGGAAGTCAAGGAGCCCAAGGAGCCGCCGAAGAAGAAACTCTTTCTGACCGACGGCTGGCAGGTCGCGTGCACCGGCACGTGCATCTACATGTTTCGGTAAAGTTTTTCTCATCAGGTTGAGAACTATTTGTTTGGAGGGTTGTTTGATGAGGCTTTTTAGAAGATAGATTTCGTACTTGATTCAGAAGGGTGAAGTAAGCCGCTGTAATATTAATTTTTTCACAATATCCTTACGAAAATGGGTATACGAGAGAGTATTAATTTTTGCAATTTGAAGTTCATCGATGAATCTATCTATTACGGATTCAATCATCCACAACTTGGTATTTCAAGTTGGGAGGTTTTAAATAACTTACGAGTTCTAAAACATAAAGCAACAATCTATACTTTTTAGAAGCCACTCGAGCGAATAGATTATCAGAGCAATATTATCGCGAAAAAAAGCAACGCCAACAATCCATCGCTTCATTTCACCTCTGACCCACATGGCTGAAACACCGTAATACGATCGCATTTTTTTCTCTTTCTTCCCACCACGTACACATGCTGGCAGCATCAACATCGCCAAACAGTTGCCGGAGGAGGGCTTCCAGAAGGACCTCTACACGGGCGTCATCGACGCCACAAAAGTAGGCATCGTGCCCTACATCCAGCGCGTCATCGAGCGCGTCTTCATGGACGCACTGGCCCACCCTGGCATCGAGGACGAGGACGATTGCCCCATGATCAAGAGCATTCTCCTCCCCGGCTTGAGATCGTTTTGCAGCGCCCTGAGAGGTCTCTTGACTTTTCGTACCTTACGTGTATTTTTTTTCCATGTGCTCTTCGTTGCGTTCAATTGCGCGAAAATAAAAGACGAACCCTTTCGATTGAAGTTTGCGAGGAGGTGGCGAACGACGGCAACATCTTCGACGATGGTCAGAGCTTGATGGACGAGGTCCACGACGCGGAGAGCGCCAAGGCCCTCGTGGCGAGCGACGAGGTCGTGCAGAGGATCGACGCTCGCGTGGAGGACTGGATCAAGAAGCTCAAGGACTTTATGCTCGAGTGCAAGCAGGTGAGGCGGGAGAATGACAACTCCGGGCCCCAGCAGGAGCTCGAGTACTGGAAGAGGCGGGGCGCTCAGTTCAGCCAGCTGGTCACGAGGCTGCAGGTGGGGCAATTTGCGGGCTATTGTCTCGGGAATAAGTTGCTTAATTTTTTTTCTTTCAATCCTGCAAGGACAACGAGGTCAAGATGACTCTGCTCTGCCTGCAAGTGTCGAGATCCAAGTTACTTAAAGACTGGACGGAGATCGAGGACGAGGTCACGTACTGCTTCAACGAGGCGAAGGACAACGCCAAGTTCATCCAGGCGCTGGAGAAGTGCTGCCACTGCTTGTATCTGGACAATCCAGTGAGGATTAATTGTATCACCTTTGCGTGTGCGAACATTTTTCGATCAAGGTATTTTTTGATCACTGTGAAACGCAAAGGTACGGATGCGAGACTCTCTCGTGTCCCTGCTGCAAACAGTGAGGCTGATATACAGCGTCTCGAGATACTACAACACGTCGGAGAGGACGAGCTCGCTCATGGTCAAGATTACGAATCAGATGATAGCTGCCTGTAGGGACTACGTCACGCAGCGTGGACGGGATACGGTTTGGGGACAAGATAGGACAATCGCCAGGCAAAAACTCAAGCACTGCCTGAGACTGAACAAGTAAGTTTTTACGTTGACATCGGGGGGTCGCTGATGAGAACTTTTTTGCTCAATCTTGTATTATATTGCAGAGCTTATCGTCAAACCTACAGATTGGTGCGCTGCTCGCCGGCGATAACGGAGGAGGAGTTTTCTTTTTCCGAGACTCACGTCTTCGGCCGTTTCGACTCGTTTTGCGCGAGGATACGAAAGATTCTGGCCATGTTCGATCTGATCGAAGATTATCAAAAACTGTTTGAGCGGAGGATGGAGGGTCTGCTCTTAGGAGAGGGTATGTGCCCTCTACTTTTCATGAACGTAGCAAAAAGATCCACAGAAAAAATATTCTTACAGCACTGGATGAGACCATAAAAACCTTCGAGGAGGCAAAAAAGATCGCCACGAGCAAGAATTACGACTACTTGGACCCCCGAAATGCCGAATTCGACGGCGACTACGACACATTTATGTCAGAGACGGACGCACTGAAGGAAAACGTCGGCAACGTGATAGAGAAGAATTACGCGGACGTCTGGGAAACGCCGCAGGGAATCCGTTTCCTCACCCGCTTCGAAAAGGCACGAGACACGAATTCTTCCGATCGATTTTACGGCATCGGGATTATTATAAATGTGTGTGCCTATGCGATCAGGTGAGCGAGAAGATTCCTCTGACGAAGCTGGATGAGAAGTACAATTTAGTGGTGCGGTACTGCGACAAAGAGATAGAGCGGACCCTCAAACTTTTCAAAAAGCAGAAGGACGATCCCCCAATTCCCAGGCATCTGCCACCGATAGCCGGAAGGCTCTCTTGGGCCAACTCGTTGAGGTGATCTAGCTTCCGTATAGAAAGTGATTGTTTTCTCTTGAGCCAATGAATTTTCTACTTTTAGAATACATTTGGACGAGTTGGCGACCTCCGTCTCTTCTCATCCGGTATTGAAAACACTACCCACGACTGTAGATCTAGTAAAAAAATACAACAACGCCATCTCCGTGATGGTTCAATACCAGTCCGATATAAAAGAAGTATGGACTAGTCAGAATTCCTGGATCATCGAGGATTGCCTCAAAAAGTAAATGTCGATACTTTCATAAAATTTAGTACGTATCGTCACGTGATTATCCCATGTTCCCTTTTACCGTTTCAGAAATTTGTTGAAAATAGACGAAACGACCGGAAAAGTCAAGGTGAACCTAGAAAGCCGCATAAATCTCCTACTCCGCGAGGCTGACTGTCTGGCCAAGCTGAACCTCGCCATCCCGATAGTTGCCAAAACGATACTGGCCAAGCGGGAGCATTTTATTCTGGTGAAGGACTCCCTGCACCTGGTGATCGAGGACTTTGTCAACACGGCTAAACGCGTGAAACTCGAAGTCCGGCCACTGCTCCTTCCTCACCTAGTTCGCGTGGCCTCCCTGCTCAAACCAGCCCTCTACACGCTAACGTGGACCAAGCCCGACTGGAGAGAATTCTGCCAGCACACCCGCGACCAGATCAAAACCTTTGACATCCTTATCACCAGAGTCCACGATGTCTACACGAACAGGTACGTTTCTTGGGATTTGTGAACAACACACGCCATGGCTGAAAGCTAAAACACGTTTTATATGAACGATCGAAGGATCCTGCAAGTCCTCGCGAGCATGCACAAGATAACGATGCACGCGCTGCCGGAGGATAAGCCTTGGAGCGTCGAGGAATTCGTGGAGAGGACCGAAGAGGCGTGCAGGGCTGCTGCTGTGGAAGCTCACGGCAAGAGCCTCATGGTAGAGGAGGCCGTGGAGGAAGTTCTGCAGCTGGTGAAAAATGCTGCGGAAAGTTTCAAGGGAGCTGTGGACTCGGATGATTTTGAGTTCCTCGATGAGATCGGTAAGGTGTACAGGAGAACACAACTCGCGTACAGTGCGACGAAGAAAGTTGCATTGATTCTTTTGACATAGACACGGACAAGCAGGAGTCGTCTGAAGTTTCCCAGCAGCAGCAGCAGGATTGGTCCATCGTATGGGCGTGCTTCGACGATCCGCACAAGCTGCTGTCAACGGCAGACGAGAGCCTATCCAAGGCGATGCAGGAGATGGTAGTGAACGCTGTTTCCGAAATGAGAAGGTACTATTCTCGAAAGGTTGTGGATGTACTGATTAAGGTCACGAAAGCGTCTCTCGACGCCATAAGAAGACGGTTCTCGCGCGAGTACGATCTAGGTACGACGAACAGGTCTGATTGTAACTTCACCGTTTCATTTGAGTGTAAGTAACGATTTTCCATGGCCCAAAGATGAAACTCCGAGTCCCGTGTTCCTGCTGCAGGCTACGCTCATGATACCCTCGGTTATGGTAAAGCCAAGCCTCGATGACGTACAGGAAGCGCTGATTACCGCTGGGAAAGCGATAGCTGGAGTTGCTAGGGGCGTTGCACAGTGGGATGGTGGTGCAAGGGATGGAAAAAATGAGAAGGTAATGAGCGTACGCTGGAGAACGACGCTGTAGATTATTTTGTATAAAATCTTTTTCAGACTTCTTGGCGATCGTTACCGAACGTTCCGAAAAGAAATTTCTTGGACGTCGTTACAAAGGCACAAATCGACGCTGAAAAACGCCATCAGGATAACAAGGAAGATCCCAAAGCCCGCAGGAGAAGATTGTACAAAATAATTTCTGAGGAAAAACCCACGTTTCCCGTGCAGAAACGAAATTTCTACTCCATGATCATGGACAACAAAGAAATCGTCAAAATGTTCTCGATACTGAGCGCTTGTACCCAAGAACTTCGCCAAGTTGGAAATTTTATTATCAACATTTTGTTAATTTTTCGTTCGTAATAATGTATACGTAACCACGATTTATTGACGGCACACAGGACCTATCAGATTTTTTGGATCGATGGAAACCCTACAATTTTCTCTGGACGAACGAGCGCAGCATACGAGAGCTCTTGCAAGTGGCCTTGACAGAGTTTGAAAATATGCTGAGAAAACACGGCGAGCTCGAAGACGAGCTGTCAACCGCACCGGACATTATTTCTTTTGGAACCTCCATCGCCGTTTCAACAGAAAAACTCAAATATGCCCTTGTGACAGAGATCAAAAGTATGAGCACGAAATATATATTAAAAAACAAAGATAATTTATCATGGATTTTCAGGCTCAACTTACAAAATCGGCCAGGCCATCAAGAAAAAGTACCGTCGTGAAATGGAATACGTTTACGCCGTCATGAATGAGATGGATAGAAAGTTGGATCGCCAAATCAGGGACTTGGACGACGTTCGTTTGATCATGGACACTTTGAGAAAAATTCGGGAACAAGAGGTCGACATGGACTTGAAAATTGATCCTATCGAGGAAGCTTTCAATATCGTGACTCGATACGAGGTACCGGTGGACCGCGAGTGTCTAGAACAAGTGGACAATTTGAGGTATGTCCTGTTGCTACAAGAACGTTAGAATATCATTTAAATGAGTGTTGGAAAATTTTGTTTCACTCAATTGTCAGATACACGTGGCAGCAGCTTCAGGCTCGAGCTCTCAACAGCCACGTGCACCTACTGAACCTCCAGCCCTCGTTCGAGGAGGAGCTGCGCAACAACCTCGAGAAATTCCGTATCGACAACGAGACCTACGTCGAGGAGTACCGGACGACGGGACCCATGCAGGCAGGCTTGACTCCGCGCGAGGCCTCGGATCGGCAGATACTCTTCCAGAACCGTTTCGACGGCATGTGGCGGAAGCTTCAGGCCTACCAGAGCGGCGAGGAATTATTCGGCCTGCCCATTACGGACTATCCCGAACTGTCGCAGATCAGGAAGGAGCTGAATCTCCTGCAGAAATTATACAAACTGTACAATGATGTAATTGACAGGGTCAGCAGCTACTACGACATACCGTGGGCCGAGGTGATTTGACTTTCATGTGTATCTCCTTTTCATTCATTGTTCACGAGTCACTTTCGATGCTTCGAATAACACTTTGCAAAGGTAAACATCGAGGAAATCAACAACGAGCTGATGGAGTTCCAAAACCGCTGCCGAAAACTGCCCAAGGGCCTGAAAGAGTGGCCCGCCTTTTTCGCGCTCAAGAAAACGATCGACGACTTCAACGACATGTGCCCGCTCCTCGAGTTGATGGCCAATAAAGCCATGAAGCCCCGGCACTGGCAGCGAATCGTCGAAGTTACGAGTCACGTCTTCGATCTCGAAAGCGAGGGCTTCTGCTTGAAAAACATCCTGGAGGCGCCGCTGCTCAAGTACAAGGAAGACATCGAGGACATTTGCATCTCGGCGATGAAGGAGAAGGACATCGAGGCCAAGCTCCGCCAGGTCGTGAACGAGTGGTCCTCGCACGAGTTGACCTTTATGACCTTCAACAATAGGGGCGAGCTGCTGCTCCGAGGCGACACCACTGCTGAAACCATCAGCCAGCTCGGTATGCAATTTCTCGATTCTTTGCGAAACAAAACTCTGATTTTAAATCTCAATGAATTTTCAGAGGACAGCCTGATGATACTGGGCTCGCTCATGTCGAATCGCTACAACGCGCCCTTCCGCAAGCAAATCCAGCAGTGGCTGGGCGACCTGTCCAGCACGAACGAGATTCTCGAGCGCTGGCTCCTCGTTCAGAACATGTGGGTGTATCTGGAGGCGGTGTTCGTGGGTGGCGACATCGCCAAGCAGCTGCCCAAGGAGGCCAAGCGTTTCAGCAAGATTGACAAGAGCTGGCAAAAGATCATGCAGCGGGCCCACGAGACCCCAGGCGTCGTGCCCTGCTGCGTCGGCGACGATCTGCTAAAGCAGCTGTTGCCCCACCTGCAGGAGCAGCTCGAGCTGTGCCAGAAGTCTTTGAGCGGGTAAGGAGCGTTTCGTTCATTTTGCCGATGGTTTTTTTTTTTCACGGCAGATTATTATTATTTTTCAATACTTTGTGCAGGTACTTGGAAAAGAAGCGCATGATGTTTCCCAGGTTCTTTTTCGTGTCCGATCCGGCTCTGCTGGAGATACTCGGTCAGGCATCAGATTCGCACACGATTCAGAATCATTTGCTATCTATTTTCGACAACACGAGGTACGTCAAATTCCACGACATCGAGTACAACAAGATAATTGCCATCATTTCGTCGGAAGGAGAAACCATACAAGTGATATGATTTTTGTTGAAAATAATCTGTATGAATCATCTGTAAGTAAATGGCAAAAAAAACCATGTCCCTCAGCTTGAGAGAGCAGTTCGCGCCGAAGGTTCGGTTGAAACCTGGCTGATGCAACTCCTGCAAACGTCTCAGCAGTCGCTGCACTCGATCATACGACAGGGCTACACAACGCTGAACGATCAAAATTTCAATCTTCTCGGTTTCCTCGACAAAATGCCGGCGCAAGTAGGCATCTTGGGCATACAGATGATTTGGACGAGAGATGCCGAGATTGCGCTAATGCAGGCCCGAGCCGACAAGAAGATCATGGGGGAAACGAACAATCGTTTCCTCGAGCTACTAAACACTTTGATCGATCAGACTACGAGGGATCTCACGAAGATCGACCGCATCAAATTCGAAACGCTTATCACTATCCACGTTCATCAGCGCGATATATTTGATATTTTGGTTTGTAGACGAGCTGATATCTTCACAATATCACTATTGTCGTATACCTATTTGCTAATATTTCTTTTCTAGTGTCGTTTGAATGTTCGTTCCGTTAATGATTTCGAGTGGTTGAAGCAGTGCCGATTTTATTTCAAAGAAGATTCGGATAAGACACTGATATCAATAACCGATGTCCAATTTGTTTATCAAAACGAGTACCTCGGCTGTACCGAACGTTTGGTCATTACGCCTCTTACCGATCGGTGCTACATAACGTTAGCCCAAGCGTTGTCAATGTCAATGGGTGGAGCGCCCTGTGGTCCAGCTGGTACTGGCAAAACCGAGACAGTGAAGGACATGGGCAAGACCTTGGCTAAATACGTCGTTGTGTTCAATTGCTCCGATCAAATGGACTACCGAGGCTTGGGTCGTATCTACAAGGGATTGTCGCAGAGTGGCTCTTGGGGATGTTTCGATGAGTTCAATCGAATTGAACTGCCAGTTCTGTCTGTGGCAGCTCAGCAAGTAGCTGTTGTACTTTCTGCGAAGAAAGAGAAAAAGAAACAGTTTGTATTTACGGACGGCGACCAAATTGACATGTGCCCTGAGTTTGGAATATTCATAACTATGGTGGATACGTATAAAAAGATAAAGAATCGGTAATATTTTATCCTAAAATTTATTTCTTACGATGAAATTTGATTTACAGAATCCAGGTTACGCAGGAAGAAAAGAGCTACCAGAAAATCTGAAGATTCAGTTTCGAACCGTAGCCATGATGGTGCCTGACAGACAAATCATCATTAGGGTCAAACTGGCGAGTTGTGGTTTTCTCGAAAATATTACCTTGGCTCGAAAATTCTATACACTCTATAAGCTTTGCGAAGAACAGCTCACAAAACAGGTACACTATGATTTCGGTTTGAGAAATATTTTGTCCGTTCTTCGATCGCTTGGGGCTGCGAAAAGAGTAAATTCCAAGGATTCTGAGAGTACGATAGTGATGAGAGTTTTGAGAGACATGAATCTTTCTAAACTGATAGGTACTACACGATCGAACAAAATCGACAAAGTCAAGCTTTTCACGACGAACATTTTATTTTCAGACGAGGACGAACCGCTTTTTATATCGCTTGTAGCTGATCTATTTCCGAACCAGGTTCTTGAAAAAACAACTTATCCGGAGCTTGAAGCAGCCATTGAACAGCAAGTGCAGGAAGAAGGATTGGTTTGTCACCCTCCATGGGTTCTAAAGCTCATGCAGCTTTACGAAACTCAAAGAGTGAGACATGGCATCATGACCTTGGGCCCAACTGGAGCAGGAAAAACTACTTGTATTCAAATACTCATGAAAGCATTGACTGCGTGTGGAGAAGTTCACAGGTAAATCGTAAAATTTTTCGTTGCATGGTAGAAATTCACAAAATAGAACAAATAAATAGAACCGTAAATTTTCAGGGAGATGAGAATGAACCCAAAAAGCATAACGGCAGCTCAAATGTTCGGTCGTCTAGATGTCGCGACAAACGACTGGACGGACGGAATATTTTCTGCTCTGTGGCGTAAGACTTTGAAAATGAAATCAGACGAGAACATATGGCTGGTTTTAGATGGACCAGTAGATAGTATATGGATTGAAAATTTAAACTCCGTCCTTGATGATAATAAAACCTTAACTTTGGCCAACGGCGATCGCCTGTCAATGTCTCCTACGTGTAAGATAATCTTCGAGCCGCACAATATCGATAATGCAAGTCCTGCAACTGTTTCAAGAAATGGGATGGTTTACATGAGCTCATCAGGTCTAGATTGGAACCCAGTGGTAACTGCTTGGCTCAAAAAAAGGACACCTCTTGAACAAGAAGTGTTTGAGCAATGCTTCCAAGAATCTTTCGCTCAGGTGTGTAATTGATATTTTAATAATTTTAATACATATTTAATGGATATGTAGATTTACCGAACACAATATACATTACAGATTTATTCATGGAGTACGCAATCACTTATTTTTGCAATCGGTGTCTTGCAATGTAATACAATTCGTCAAATGCTCTGTCTCTTGGAAGGTTTAGTGCCACCAGAAATGCCAGCTGTGGAAGAAGTCGAAATCGAAGACGATATAGAGCAACAAAATAAACCCATACCAATGACTGCAGAACACCTACGTCGTTTTTATGTGTTTGCTCTTATTTGGAGCATCGGGGCTTTGCTAGAAAAAGCTGATCGGCTAAAATACGACGAATACTTACGGAAAAATTTTGAATCACTTGATCTTCCTCGTGATGAGACAAAACAGGACAGTACAGTTTTTGATTTCTTTGTTAATGGCAAGGGAAAGTGGGATCATTGGACTAGTATTTTAACAAATTATGTGTACCCGGAATCCGCAACACCAGATTTCGGTAGTATTGTAATTCCTATTCCAGACAACGTGAGGATTCAGTATCTGATAGATTTAATCGGTAAACAAGATGGAGCAGTTCTATTAACAGGCGAACAGGGTTCTGCGAAAACTGTCATGATGAAAGCTTACATTAAAAAAGCCAATCCAGAAACAACATTGAACAGATCGTTCAATTTTAGTTCTGCTACCACTCCCTATCAGTTTCAGAAAACTATCGAGAGCTACGTGGAAAAAAGAATGGGAAGTACGTTTGGTCCGCCCGGTGGTAAAAAAATGCTCATTTTCATAGATGACATAAATTTGCCGGAAATAAACGAGTGGGGTGATCAAATTACCAATGAAATCGTTCGTCAAACAATGGATACTAAAGGATTTTACTCGTTGGAGAAGCCTGGAGATTTTACATCAATTATCGATGTTACATTTATGGGTGCCATGGGACAACCAGGTGGTGGCAGAAACGACATACCGTCAAGATTAAAGAGACAATTTTGCATATTTAATTGTACGTTGCCGGATGACGCTTCAATCGACAGAATTTTTAGTGTCTTGGGAGAAGGCCATTACAATTCCAAGCGAGGATTTTCTCCAGAAGTCAGGAACTTGGTTAAAAAAATGGTGCTGTTGACGAGAATCTTGTGGCAAAATACCAGAGCCAGGCTGCTTCCGACGCCAGCAAAGTTTCATTACGTTTTCAATTTGAGAGATCTGTCGAGAATTTGGCAAGGTATGCTAGGAACACTATCAACAGTCATTGATAAAGAGCAAATACTCATGATACTTTGGAAGCACGAGTGTGAGAGAGTATTTAGCGATAGACTGACGCTCCCAGGGGATAAGAATTGGTTCGATGAAGAATTAGTTACAGTGGTTTCCAACACATTAGGAGAGTCTTATGTAGATATGATACAAAAAAGTCCAGCATTCGTAGACTTTATGAGGTATACAGAAATAATTTTTAAATGTTTAATTTTACCGAGTAACTTAATAACTGAGACTTATGATGGATTTCAGAGATGCTCCAGAACCTACAGGAGAAGAAACTGAAGATGCTGACACGGAACTGCCAAAAGTGTACGAGCCAGTATTTGACGATCAAGTCTTACGCGACCGCTTAGACATGTTCCTTTCTCAGTTCAACGAAATGCAACGAGGCGCTGGCATGGATTTAGTGTTTTTCCCTGACGCGATGCTCCACCTCGTGAAAATTTCTCGCGTCATTAGATATCCTAAGGGCAACGTCATGCTAGTAGGAGTCGGAGGTTCGGGGAAACAAAGTTTAACAAAGTTATCATCTTTTATTGCTGGCTACAAGACTTTTCAAATAACTCTGACTCGGTCTTATAACGTTGCAAATTTTTTGGAAGACTTGAAATTCTTGTACAGAACGTGTGGTGGTCAGGGAAAGGGCACAACATTCATCTTTACTGACTTGGATATCAAGGAAGAATGTTTTCTGGAATACCTAAACAACATCCTAAGTTCCGGAGTGATAAGCAATCTCTTTACAAGAGATGAACAGACCGAGATAATATCCGAGCTGACTCCTATACTGAAGCGTGAAAATCCAAAGAAAACCATAAACAATGAAATGGTGATGGAATACTTTTTGCAAAGGACGTGTCAAAATTTGCACGTCGTCTTTTGCTTTTCACCGGTAGGAGAAAAATTTCGAAGTAGAGCCATGAGATTCCCAGCTCTCATATCTGGCTGCACAATAGATTGGTTTGTTCAATTTTTCAAGTATACATCGGTATGATCGAGATCGTTCCTCAATATTATTAAATTTTCAGGTTCCAACCTTGGCCGAGGGATGCACTCGTTCTCGTTGCCGAACATTTTCTTCACGACTTCGACATCGCTTGCAGTACCGAAGTCAAACATCAACTCGTCAACGCCCTTGGCTCGATCCAGGACATCGTCTCGGAAAATTCTGTAGAATACTTCCAACGTTTCAGAAGAGCAACGCACGTCACGCCTAAATCCTACCTCAACTTCATCGGCGGTTACAAGAACATCTACCGGATGAAGCAGCACGAGCTCGGCGAGGGAGCCCGCAGAATGGACACCGGCCTGGCGAAACTGGAAGAAGCTTCGATATCCGTTGAGATATTAAAACAAGACCTCGCGGAGATGGAGAAAGACCTAGTGCAGGCTTCGAAGACCGCGGAGACAGTTCTACTCGAAGTGACCGAGCGCGCCATGCAAGCCGAGACGTTCAAAAACCAAGTTCAAAAGGTCAAGGAAAAGGCTGAACTGCTGGTCGCGTCCATAGCTGAGGAGAAAGCCCTAGCCGAGCAGAAACTCGAAGCGGCCAAGCCTGCCCTGGAAGAGGCTGAAGCAGCGTTGAACACGATCAAACCGGCGCACATCGCGACCGTGAGAAAACTCGGACGGCCGCCTCATCTCATAATGAGAATCATGGACTGCGTGCTCATCCTCTTCCAGAGGAAACTGGGGCCCGCCACGCTCGACCCGGCTGCTACGTGCCCGAAGCCGTCCTGGGCGGATTCGTTGAAAATGATGGCCAGCACGACCTTTCTCCTGCAACTGCAGAACTATCCGAAGGACATTATAAACAACGAGATGATCGAGTTGCTGCAGCCCTACTTTAAAATGGAGGACTACAACATGGAGACGGCACGGAGAGTCTGCGGTGACGTCGCAGGACTGCTATCGTGGACCAAGGCCATGGCCTTCTTCCATTCCGTCAATAGGGAAGTTTTGCCGCTGAAGGCCAATTTGACGATGCAGGAAGCCAGACTGAAGGTTGCGATGGAGGATCTCGCGAATGCAGAGAGGGAACTGTCAGAGAGAGAAATGGCACTGCAGGCTGTCAAAGGTTCGATGGATGTTACTTTTTTACACAGTTTCTCACATTTATGCATGAATATTTTTGAACACTACTCTCATTGATCTTCAGCTCAGTACGACGCTGCGGTGGCAGAAAAGCAGAGGCTCACGGACGACGCGAACGTATGCCTCCGTAAGATGACCGCGGCCACTGCTCTGATCAGTGGTTTGGGTGGTGAAAAGATTCGCTGGACCGAGCAGAGCAAGGAGTTCAAAGTGCAGTTAGGAAAACTGGTTGGCGACGTTCTACTCGCGACGGGTTTCTTGTCTTACTGCGGGCCCTACAACCAGTCGTTTAGGGCCGGATTGATCGACTCCTGGATGGGTATCATGACGTCGAGGGTTATTCCGTTCACTCAAGACTTGAGCATCACCAACATGCTCGTGGACTCGGCGACAGTGTCCGAGTGGACCCTACAAGGTTTACCGAACGATGAGCTCTCGGTACAGAACGCCCTGATTGTTACGAAGTCGTCGTCATATCCTCTCCTGGTCGATCCACAAACTCAGGGGAAGATGTGGATCAAGCACAAAGAAACGAGCAATGAACTTCAGATCACGTCACTAAACCATAAATATTTCAGGACACATTTAGAAGACAGCCTCTCCTTAGGTGAACTTGTGAAAGTTGCTTTCGTATTGAGAGCACATTGTCATTTACATTATTTTTTGTTTTAATTTGCAGGGCGCCCTCTACTCATCGAAGACATAGCAGAGGAACTCGATCCTGTGATTGACAACGTACTCGAGAAGAACTTCATCAAATCTGGCTCGATTGAAAAAGTTATCGTCGGCGACAAGGAATGCGACGTGATGCCCGGTTTCATGCTGTACATAACTACAAAACTGCCCAATCCAGCCTACAGCCCTGAGATATCCGCTAAAACGTCCATTATAGATTTTACGGTTACTATGCAGGGTTTGGAAGACCAGCTGTTGGGTCGCGTTATTCTGATGGAAAAGGCTGACTTGGAGGCGGAACGAGTTGCTCTGTTCGAATCAGTCATGACAAACCAGAGATCGATGAAAGAGCTCGAGAGCACGCTCTTGCACCGCTTGACGTCGTCAGAAGGTTCTCTTGTTGACGATGAAGCTCTGATAGGTATGCATTAAATTCCTTATTGTGTTAAAATACTTAACGAGATCAACAAAATGATCGTAGGAGTATTGAGGGAGACAAAGTCGACGTCAGAATCGGTGAAAGAGAAACTTAAAGTGGCAGCACTAACGGAGAAAAAAATCAACGTGGCAAGAGAGGAGTTTAGAGCAGTCGCTGCTCGGGGATCAATCTTGTACTTTCTGATTGTCGAGATGAGCAACGTCAATGTTATGTACCAAAACTCGTTGAAACAATTCCTCACGATTTTCGACAACTCGATCACAAAGTCGGAAAAGAGTTCGGTGACGAGCGACAGGATCAACATCATCCTGAAGCACTTGACCTACGAAGTCTGGAGCTTTACCCTGCGAAGTCTCTACGAGAGGCACAAGGCACTTTTCACTCTGATGCTCGCGATGAAGATCGATTGCTACCAAGGTCTCATATCGCACGTCGAGTTCATGGCTTTCATCAAGGGTGGAGCGTCCCTCGACCTGAACGCCGTGGCCCCAAAGCCGTTTCGCTGGATTCTGGACATAACGTGGCTGAACCTCGTGGAGATTAGTAAACTGGAGGTATTCTCCGAAGTTTTGACGAAAATTGAGTTCAGGTGAGGAGAGAAATTCTCCAAAAGTTGAGGCACGAAATTTTCAAACGCACGAACGTTCCAGCGAGCGCGAATGGCGAGTTTGGTACGAGAAAGAAAAGCCAGAGGAGGAGGACCTGCCGTGCGGCTACCAGAAGAGCTTGGACGTTTTCCGCAAGCTGCTCCTCATTAGATCCTGGAGTCCCGATCGGACGCTCTCGCAGGCGCGGGTATGTGTACTGGGTGCCGGATGAGAGCGCGAGAAATATACATAGCGGAGACCGCGTCTTCGACCGCGCTGGTGCGAGCCCGCTGTGTTTGTCGTGCGTCTCTGGCTTAATTCACAAAAAGTTCACATTGAAAAATACTTAGCGCCTTTGACAGTGTTAATGGTATACCTATATACTATTTACACGGTGTGTATTAGGGCTCTGTGCTCTATACCGAATTTTATTATTTTGTGTCAAAACTTATTTAGAACAGTATCCACTAATTTTCTTAGATAGACCTTATAAAACAAGTCAAAAAAACATTTGCCGAGGCCGTAAAATGGAAAAAATAAGATAAAATATCATTACCGTAATGCTTTTTTGAAGTTGATTAAAAATTCCATTGAAATTAACATGTGTTTTCTAAAAATTACCATAGAGCCGGGTCCAAAGTTTTCGACCGGTTTAGACCTCACACAACGCGAACAAAATAACAAATCAATTCTAAACACTTAAAATTTAAAATCCTATTTAACACACCAAAATATTCCGTTTTTCGTGAAAAATGACACATATATATTCATTTTTTTCAAACTCGACAACCTGCATACATGTGAGACCTCGAGGGACTCGATGACCAGAACAACGGGTTTTTTTCTTGTTTTTGGTGGATTTATATACATATACATATATATAGCTTAACCAGTCACCAGTGCAAAACCGTTGTTGTTGTTCTGGTCATCGAGTCCCCTTGGATCCTGGTTGTTCTGATAATCGAATCCCTCGAATCCTGAAGAAGTACATCATCGAGTCTCTGGGAAAAGAGTACGGGGAGGCGAAGATTTTGGACCTCGAGATCACCTGGGCAGAATCCGAGCCGAGAACGCCCCTGGTGTGCATCCTCTCCATCGGATCGGATCCGAGTCCCCTGATCACTGTGCTCTCCAAACAGAAGTCGATTCGTAAGGGATTGACAAAACAATGCAGCTCAAAACATTCACATGATTATAATCTAGTGATTAATTTTGCATCCAAGAGCTCAAATCGGTATCCATGGGCCAGGGGCAGGAGTACCACGCGAGAAAAATGATCAACGAGGCCATGGCCTCCGGTGGATGGGTGCTGCTGCAGAACATCCACCTGTCCCTGCCTTTTTGCACCGAAGCCATGGACGTCCTGGTGGAGTCGGACCAGGTTCACGAGTCGTTCCGACTGTGGATGACCACCGAAGTCCATTCCCAGTTTCCGATTGGTCTACTTCAGGTATCACTTGGAACTGTCGAATAAAACAGCGCAGCCTGTGTAACTTGACGAATTTTCCGCAGATGGCTATCAAGTACACGAACGAGCCACCGCAGGGCATTCGGGCGAGCATGAGGCGCACGTATCAGGGGGTCACCCAGGACACGCTGGACTATAGCACGCAGTCGCAGTGGCCGCCTCTGCTCTACGCCGTGGCCTTTCTGCACACCGTCGTCCAGGAGCGTCGAAAATTCGGACCCCTCGGCTGGTACGATCGACTAATTGTTTGAGTTTCGATGATTGCAACCAATAGTTGAACCATATCATTTAGGAACATCCCCTACGAATTCAACCAGGCGGACTTTGCGGCGTCGGTGCAGTTTATTCAGAACCATCTCGACGACATGGACCCGAAAAAGGGAGTGTCGTGGCCGACAGTTTGCTACATGCTCGGAGAGGTATAAGATTGAAAACCCGAGATTTCTCACGGAACAAACAAACTGATCCCAAACGTCCGCAAAAGGTCCAGTACGGCGGCCGCGTGACGGACGACTTCGACAAGCGCCTCCTGACGACCTTCACCCACGTCTGGTTCTGCGACGTGCTCCTGCGCGCCGGTTTCGAGTTCTACAGGGGCTACAGCGTGCCGCAGACCCGTAACCTCGCCGGCTACGTCGATTACATAAACAGCCTGCCCGAGAACGACACGCCCGAGGTGTTCGGCCTACACTCGAACGCCGACATCACCTACCAGATAAACACGGCCAAGGGGATCCTCGACACGATCCTCAGCGTCCAACCGAAGGAGGGAGGCTCGCAGGGCGGAGAGACCAGGGAGAGCGTCGTATATAGGCTGGCCGACGACATGCTGGCCAAGCTGCCCAAGGAGTACAACGCCTTCGAGGTCAGGGAGGCTCTGCAGCGGATGGGGCCCCTTCTGCCCATGAACATCTTCCTGAGGCAGGAAGTCGATCGGTA
>JAPYYV010002809.1:0-30594 GCA_030522625.1 Copidosoma aretas
TAGCCGCCCCCCCCCCGGCCCTCTTTTCTAAAAATAGCTCGCTCGCGCGGGGCGCGGAAATTTTTATTTTCACCGAGGGTCAGCAGCGCGAAATCACGACTACGCGCGTGTGTGCATCGAGCCGGGCTCGGGGGGAAGCTTTGAATTCGTACCGTTGGGGGAGTCATTTCGGTTTTTTCAAGCTTACCGGCGCGTCTGACCGTACGCGGACGTTACTACTCGATCGCTCCGCAATTGACGTATATATATATATACGTACACGCTCAACAGCTCCGTTTTTATCCTTCGATTGCAGTGAAAGATGAAGACGAGCGACTGGGACTACCTGAATCTGCGGGAGGAGGAGTTCCAGCAGAACGTCAATTACATAGCCCCGGACACGCCGGTGCCCAGCAGTGAGCCGAACCGCGCCGAGGCCTCGCTGCCGAGGAACCTGGTCCTCAAGCCGTCTCAAGAATGCAACAATGTACGGGGTTTGGTGTTTTTTTTCTGCTTTCGTTTTCTTTCTTCCATTTTACCCGTCCTGATTAATAATACCCGGCGCTGGCGCGTTGATATTAGGTGTTTGGAGTTTGGAGCACGGAACGAATTCCGAAGGGGACTCGTTTCGGACCGCTGGTCGGGCAAATCTACATGAAGGATGCGGTGCCGCCGGACACGGACCGAAAGTACTTTTGGAGGGTGAGCCTTTGAATATATATCATGTGTACTATATCAACGAGATTTATTTTGTCTATGAAATTACAAAAATATATTTATGCGTGTGTGAAAAAAAAAACTAATAGATTTACAAGAACGACGAGCTGTTCTACTACATCGACGGGTACGACGTGCAAAAGGCGAACTGGATGCGATACGTCAACCCGGCATACTCCTCCGAGTCCCAGAACTTAATTGCCTGTCAGTACGAGGTACGTTGCGTTGCGGTATATTATCGAAATACATGTGTTATTTTACAAACGTAAAATGTTATATAACCTTGTTTTTTTTCTAACGCTCGGCGTTTTCATCCTCTTCTCTTCTCTGTTGTTATCTTCGTGCAGATGAACATTTATTTCTACACCGTCAAGGAAATCGACCCGAATCAGGAACTCTTGGTCTGGTACTGCCGCGAGTTCGCCGAGAGGCTGAACCATCCGATGACGGGCGAGCAGATGATACAGAAGATCCGTAAGTCTGAAAGCACACACACACAACAACCAATATTACGTTCGCTGCTGTTTCAAAATACACATCGTTTTTTTCGTACATTATTTTCAATACGCTGTAGAATATGTTATCAATAGTTTTATGTTATGCAGTATAAATATATCACGCGTTTCAGCTACTGTGCCATTTCTTTGTTTACGGTGAAAAGAAAAATTACATTCGTTAGGATTCTCTTTCGTTATCTTCGTTACGTGTTAAAACACAATTTCTAAATTTCAATGATCGAAGTAACTATCAAAAGATACCAGTATCAACACCCTTGAAAAAAAATCACCCGCACGGAAACCCGTGCGCCAAGTAGTTATTTCACGCCCGCTGTACGAGAAATAAGTACTTTGCACACTCTATGCAGGCTCGGGAAGTTGAACTTCCTATAACACTGAATATATGTATGAAAAAAAGGTTGTGGATACAATCGTGGGACCGTTAAAACTGTTTTGTTTTTGTTTTGCGCACAGGTCAACAGCAGGTACAACAGACGACCCAACAGCAGCACGCGGCGATCGAGATAGCGCCGGCGCTCGAGGTCGTCTCGACCCTCAAGGAGTCTGTGATATACGAGAGGCGCTCGCAGATGACGCCCACGGACGGCAGCGTAAGGTCGGACGAGGGCTACCACTCGAACGGCTACCACGACGAGATCCTCACGCCCCCGGAGGAGAGCAGCGAGTCCGACTCGGAGAGCAATTACGTCCTCGACTTTTCCAAGAGCTCAAAGTCGACCGCCGTCAGCACTACCACCTCGACCACGAGCAACGGCAACAACAACAGCAACGGCAGCTGCGGTGGTGGCAGCGCGAGGAGCGCCACTGTGCCAAACCACCACCACCAACACCACCACCACCACCACCACCACCACCAGCAGCAGCCCCACCATCATCATCACCTGTCGGTCGGGCTTGTAAGGCACGAGCACAGCATGGCGCGCAACGACTATCGCAAGGTCAAGATCAAAATGAACAGGACTTATGGCAACTTCCAGCAACAGTCCGCCATCAACAACAACAACAGCCCGAGCAAGGAGTGTAACAACAACAATAACAACAACAACAACAATAGTAGCACCAAGGAGGAGGAGGAGCAGCAGCAACAGTTGCTGGCGATGCGCGAGCAGCGCTCCATAACGCCGGAGCTCGTGCTGCCCGTGCAGAAGCTCCTCGCAAACAGCTCGGTCGTCCTGCTTACCCCGACGACGACGACAACTACGGGGACGGCACCGACTACGCCCAGCAGCAGTCACGAGGACGCGCTGCTCGACAGCAGTACCAACAACAACAACAAGCCCCAGTCCAAGAGCTCGTCGTTCTACGAGAGCTGCAGTCCCAGTCCCATGTCCACGACGACGGCGGCGACGACGACTGCGGCGAGCGGGGGACAGCAGCAGCCGCCACGGCCCTACATCGGCACGAGTTCCTCCATCCTCGAGAACATACTCCTGCGCAGCAGCACCGACAGCAACAACAACACGGCCACCATCACCACGACCAGCAGCGCCAGCAACGTCATACACAGCAGTGGCCACCTCGTGGTTGTGGCCGCTGCAGCAGTGACGGCGGCGGCCCCGGTGGCAGTGCCACCCGACTCGGTGACCCCCTCGCCCTCGAGTCCCACGGAGATGGCCTACTCGTACAAAAAGTCGCACCGCTACAGCAACATCCTGCCCTGCAGTCCCGACTCGTCGAGCTCCAACAACAACAACAACAACAACAACAACAACAACAACAACAACCACCCCAATAGCAACCTGCTACCCGTTCTGGTCCAGCCCACGGAGCTGGCGAGCAGCAGTACCGGCCATCACCACCATCACCACCACCACCTGCTGCACTCGAGCTCGTCACCCAGCAGCAGTCCCGGGTTGCTGCACTCTAGCCATCTAGTGGGCAGCAGTACGGTGCTCGCCTCGACCGCTACGACGACCACGGCCTCCACAGCCGTGGTGCACGCGAGCTCGAGCTCGGGGGTCTCGTCGGCGGCCTCCTCGCCCGCAAGCAGCAGCAGCAGTAGGCGCAAGACCAAGAGTCCCTCGCCCTCCCTGCAGCAGCCCACAACGACTATACTGTACTCGGGCGAGGCTCCCACCGTCGCCAGCAGCTACCAGGTCGTCTCATCTCTCTCCTCGCCGGTCCACCAGGGCTCCTCGCCCTCCTACTCCCCGTACGGCCAGCAGCAGCAGCAGCTCTATCACCACAATCATCAGCAGCAGCCGCTCGCGTCGCCGTCGTCGTCCACGGTGCAGGTCAACGGCTATCCGCTCTACTCCCCCGAGCGGTCGGCGAGCAGTAGCAGCAGCATCGGTAGCGAGGACCGTAGGCGGGCCGAGGCGAGCAGTAGCAGCCAGATGCCGAGCTCGTCCACCCTGTCGCAGATGGAGGGCAGTCAGGGCCTGATCAGCGGTACCCACAATCTCCACCTCCAGGACAGCCACCATCACCACAACCACCACCACCACCACCATCATCAACAACAACAACAACAACAACAACACCACCACCAACACCAACACCATCACCAGCAGCAGCAGCAGCAGCAGCAGCAGCAGCAGCAGCAGCAGCAGCAACTCCACATGCAAGACAGCAGCCACAATCTCCAGCAGTTGCAGTCCTCGGTGCACAGTCCGTCCTCGAGCTCATCCGCGGGTGACAACATGATGCGGCGCTGCTACTCGCCGGTCTTGGTGCCCCAGGGCTCGATGTCCCCGGACGAGCGGTGCTCGCAGAGCGGGGCCGTCAGTCCAAACTCGCAGGCCGGCGGAGGATCGCGGGGATATCGCTCGCTGCCCTATCCGCTCGAGAAGAAGGACGGCAAGATGCACTACAAGTGCAACGTGTGCTGCAAAACTTTCGGACAGCTGTCCAATCTCAAGGTCCATCTGAGGACCCACTCGGGCGAGCGGCCCTTCAAGTGCAACGTATGCACCAAGAGCTTCACCCAGCTCGCCCACCTGCAGAAGCACCATCTCGTGCACACGGGTCAGTGGTTGAATTGTCATTGTCGTTGTTGTGACCTGGTAGTCGTTTCTCGTTTTTTTTTTTGTTTTTTGTTTTGTTGTTTTCTTCTCTCTACCAAGGTAATAACAAAAACATGTAACGACAGGTGAAAAGCCGCACCAGTGCGAGATCTGCAAGAAGAGGTTCAGCTCGACGTCGAACCTAAAGACGCATCTGCGCCTACACTCGGGCCAGAAGCCGTACGCCTGCGACCTCTGCACGGCCAAGTTCACGCAGTTCGTGCACCTAAAGCTCCACAAGCGGCTCCACACGAACGAGAGGCCCTACACGTGTCAGGTCTGCGACAAGAAGTACATAAGCGCCAGTGGTTTGCGCACCCATTGGAAGACGACCAGCTGTCGGCCCAACAATATAGAGGACGAGCTAGCGCTCGCCGGGGCCGTCGGCTCGCCGCCGCCGAGCGCCTACTACGAGTACGGGCCCGACGTTAACGTGGGTGAGTCGGAATGACCAGTGTGCGCAGCGGTGGTTTTTTAGGTACTCTAATTTCACCTAAACTACCTATATTTGGCATGGAATCGAAATAGGGCACTCTATACTATAGGTATTTTAGTACCGAAAAATCATAGAATTTTACTCTTTGAAAGACCACTTCCTCATACGTTTGCTACTATACAATATAATTACACAAGTACAACGCTCAATATCAACTTGATGAATCGCTGTTCTCAGGAAACATGCCCACCTCGCTGCACAACCTCGAAAACTCGGTCGGCCGGCCGAGCGTCATAGAGACGTCGCAGCCGCACATCATCGAGTGCACCTAAGGGCAGCCGGGGTGGCCGTCCTGGCCCTCCGAAGACTTCTTCCAGTAGCCCCCCCCCCCCCCCCACCCACCCTATCTACAAACCCCCCCTTAAAAGTCTGATCAAACGATTTTGCAAGCGCATGAGTGTATAGCCGCCAAGTCGCACAAGCGGAGGGCTGTGGGAGGAGGAGGAAGAGAAGCAGAAAACGATCGCGCGAACCGTTAATCGCGCGATCTCGTCGACCGTCGATTCCGAGGTTCGTGATTTTTCGGAAACAGAAGACACGTAACGGAGAGGGCGGATTTCGTCGGCGCCCGCTGAATCGAGGACTGTACGGGCGGTGGTGATTTTGTTCGATTTTTCATTTCTCTTGGTTGTTCGAGCAAAGTAACTAAGTAGCGACGACGACACGACTGCAACTATGCGAGACCTGTACCTGTAAATACTAACATTACTATATTATTAATCATTCGACGAAAGAGAAACTCAAAGCGTAAATCAATGCTCTTATTTATATATACGTATTACGAACGAACAAAAAAAAAATAATTATCATCATTATTATTATAATAATATAAATATAAAAACTATGTAAGAGCGCGTACGCGACGCTAATAACGCGTACGCTCGTCGACGACTGCGAGGTGTAAATGCGAAGATGAACTAATAGTATATTATCTTTATAGGGGAGTGCTTGTACACTTTAAAAAAAAAATAGTAATGAATAAATAATGACGGGCTGCGTCCGAAGCAGAACGAAATTGGTGCGCTTTAACGCTCGGGGCGTATATTTGTACATGTATTAACGTAACGCGTAAAATTGCCCGATGGCCGTCGTATATATTTTGAAAATTTTTTATAAAAATTTTTCTTCTGTACATATTAGTTAAGGTAGTCCTTGCGTCGAAGCTAGTCAGAGCAACGCAGCTTCTTATTTGACATTTTCGTAATTTTCGATTAGAAAAACGATTGAAAATTGGAAAAAAAAAACAAAGAGATAGATGGATGATACCGGTGAAATTTTTTAACATTGTTTTTTATGAATTATTCATAGTTTATTGATAAAATTTTATGCATAAAAGTAAAGATGAATATATAGACACGTGTACATTGGAATCTGTACGTCTTTACTCGACCATCTAATGGTCACTCCTCATATGCAAGGATTACTTTAAATTTTCTGAATTACGACAAATTCTCGAGAATTTGGGTTATATAGGATGTAGATTAAAAAATATGTGATCGATAAACGTATTCGGATTAGCGATTACGTGCGTATTCTCAATTAGAAACTCGGAACTTAAAGAGGAACGCATGACATTTACCGATTTTCTTAATGACTCGTAGCCAATATTTAGAACCTAATCGAAGACTAAAAAAAAAAAAAAAAATAAAAAAAAAAAAAAATAAAAAATCTACAAACCTTATGACAAAATTTTAAAGTCTCCAAATTTTACTCCAAAAGTCGTTGCACAGAAAATCGCCAGACAAATGACTTTAATAGAGAAAAAAAATAGAAGAGACGTTTGATTCTTCTTGTGGATTACAAAAAGATAGCTTCGAACGTAGCTCACCAAGTGGCAACAGCTGCGCGGGTATAGTCGCGAGTTTGCGAAAAGGCAGTTCGATTTTTCATTTGCTGAAGCCGGTTATACATATATTTTTGTAAGATGAATGAAAAAAAAGCATCCAAACACATACACATATGCCCTCCCCGAAGAACTCGATATTACTTATTTTTTCCAGTCAACTAGAGCACGCACACACGAATATATCAGGGGCACACGACAGTGTGTTTCATTTCGGTTAACATACGTTTAATACTCAAAGGATATGTTTAGTTTCTGAAGTCTGATTCGGGTATAAGTGAAATAGTTGGTAACGATAATTTATTTATTTCGCGCTCGTTAAGTTTCATTGATCAATTTCGGACTAACTTTTCACATGCATGCATTATACGTCATATTTTGATTCATTTTCAATTCGATGGTAAATACAATACGAATAGACTTGGCGCATCGAGTTTATATAATAAATATATCTTAATATTGTACTGATAGCGAAACGAAATAGCGAAAAACGCGTACTTGAGTCTTGTCTACCAATCACAATAGTATATACAATTGCTATATTTAAGCGAGTAAAAGAAATCCATGAACTGTGCAAGACGTCAATACTATAAACTGGAATGAATGACGAGCGCGTTCTATACATCGATTATACTGTACACAAACTTTTTACTCTACATTGTAAGCTTAGGTAGTACATCGTTTCGGAAAGAAAGTACTTATATTCGTAAAAAAAAAAAAAAAAAAAAAAAAAGGAAGATGACGTAGCTCGACCGCACGAAAGTATGTGTGAATTTTTTAAAACTTTTCGTATACGATATTATACCTACTCGTAAAAATAGAAATCAGAATCAAACTATGCTCCATAACGAGATTAACGATGAATAAAAACAAGAGGAGAAATCCGAAGAAGACTATAAAGTAGTAAGGTACGTATGACCGTGAGCACGAGTGAGAAGTGTTGCTGGGTGTGGGTGAAAATCTGGAAGAAACCAATGTCAAAAAAAAAATATGATTGCAGTGCGAGAATGATTCCGAAAAACACACACAAACGAGTCTGAAATATACTTATACCTACTTACGATTATACAAAGTATTATTGTAGGGAGAGCGAGAAAATGCAAAAAAAAAAGACGGACAGTTCCGGGCGGGCGGAACGCCGAGGCCAAGCAATACCTATATTTAATATACGATATTGTAGGTTCATACATATAATAGTATTAAAAGAAACACACTGACAATGAGCGAAAAGTCTATTAATTCCGTTCTTCTTTTTTGCATAAGCGATTTTCATACGAACGATAAAGGGCAGCGGTATCACACAGCATATTATAATAAACGTACTCTCAAAGGAACTTTCCTCAGCACTCTCTAATATCTTGCTGCAGAAGCGAGACTATGTTGCGGTTGTATCGAGTGCGTGTGATGTGTGCGAGCGAGACGCGCTAAAAGCCGTTGGGCAGCGTTAGATGGAACCCGAATCTCAGCGAATCCAACGCGCGAGTATACACTCGAATCTCATATTATACCAAGAAGTTTCTATTTGACTCGCAAAAGCTTTAATATACATAGTTTGTTTTCGAAGCAATTTTACTCTCGGACAAAGACTGCGCTTTCGAAGCAAATGATTATCGATGCGCGTTACGTAGAACTGCACCCCATTGTCGTCAATAAACGAAAGACTGTCTCGATTTTCATACGCCGCACGACGCCTCCCAACGGCATTTTTGCGTTCGAGTGAGATGATCATGAGCGGACGTTTCGTCTTTTGTATGAAAAAAATAGAAAAAAAAGAGAAAAAAAAAAAAAAAAGGAAAAATTGCCTCACGCGGTCAGTATCTGGCTTTGCGTGGGATTAGCGCGCACCACTAAACGAAACTATTAGGTACTCAAAGTTTGCGAGGCGGAAGAGCGAGTCGGTAATGATGTACTTATAAATATATTAGGGGCGGGGAGGCGATTTACTCAGCGAATGGTTTTCATTGTAAATATACATACATACATTGTACACGCGATATTGACGGTCATTACTGAAAGTACTCATCTATTGATCGAAAGAAAAACGAAAAAATAATGGGAAGAGCACGAAAGCGAAGGAAATCAAGTGTACATGACGACGAAATAAAAAAATCGCCTCAGCAACGGAAAAGCAATATTATTTAGTTTTTACTGTCTCTCGAGTCGATAAGCTTATTAAAAAAATAAGCAAAAAAAAAAGAACACACAGACACGCACGCGCGTGTATAAAATGGTACTATGGGTACTCTTAAATCTAGCACGTATAATATCGTGCACCCGGTGCACAGTACTGATGTATACGCGTATGTGTGTGTGCATGTCTCTTTGTGGCGCTCGCACGTCTGTCACGCGCGCGCTCGCACGTTTTTCGTACTTAAACGACTATAAATTAAATGTTAATTATCCTTATACTTCGTAAAATAATAAATTGTTACGCATTTATTATCATTATAATTATGAAATAGGTCATGCTCAATTAGCATTTGTTTCTTAAAAATACAGAATAAATATATGGCTGTTGGATATTTAAATTAAATTTTTTTTCCTCGTCTTTTCTTTAAACTATTCATCAATTTACCCCTGATTGATTAACACGAATGTAATTTTTGTTTCACTTGATTTTAAAATTAGCAATCGTTTCAAAAGACTTTCTCTAGGGTTGAGAAGTCGAGACTGTATATAATATGTGGTTATCTTTTAAATTTGCAACCTCGGTTTTTTTTTTTTTTTCTTTTTTATTGCAAATTTTTCTACATCACCATGGTGTCTGGTTCATCGTCGTTTTACAATTATTATAAATAATAAAATACGGTAGCAGCCGTTCTTCTTCAATACACATCAATCAATTGCTACTTGTACGTTTGACTTTAATACATTTTCTCTTATCATAATACATCAGAGCGCCTGCTACTCTTATATAATCTGTTTTCTTTGTGGAAAGACTTGTTTGTATCTTTAAATGGAATCATGGCTTAGATTTGTACAAATACAAAAAAATAAGCTTAGTGTAATTCATTATACTGCATAACATTTTGTTTGATAATAGTATTTTACGCACTTTAGGTGGCAAAGTAAAAGATATCCTAGATCACACGTACTATCCTCTTCGATGCAGGCGGCTGACATGCGATCTCAATATTTTTTACTTCCACCAATGGTGTGTAAACTATTTTTTGGCCTATTCCGACTGTAAATAACACTCTCGCTCTCACGTAGAAAAGTGAAAGTATTACTTCAGGTGAAGGTAGACCAAAAAATATAGACTATACTTGTTTTGAAAATAATTGTAGTTATAAAAATATTAATAGAAAGAAAAAAACCAAACTAACATATATATTAAAAATTCCTCACAGTAGAAATCTTTTAAATTATTAATTGCCATACTATAGGCAACATTTTAAGTATCTCATTTTGAATACCTCAGATGTACATTAATTAGAAAAATAATATAATTTTTCTTGGGAGGAAATAATTTGCTATTGAATGACCAATCCAGGTGAGAGTGGACATTTCGTAGGACATTGATGAAGCTAAACAGTGCCCTGAAAATAAATTGAATCATGTACTACTGGAAAAAATTTGTAATCTAGAAAAAAATTGGCTACAAAAAAACTGATTACTTTATCAAGGTACAGGGCTATCTGTTCCACTCCCACTTTCACTCTTTACTTCACTCTTAATTGCTGCACTTTCAAATTTCTCACTGTTTGCAGCAGATTTTCTGTCACGTTTTGCACTCTTTGACAAAGTAGCAACTTCTTTTAACAAATTCGAAATTTTATGCTGCATATTTGATATTTTAGTGTCATATTCTTTCTCCGATGCTTTCATTTTATTACGGAGCTCCGATTCGGAAGTGAAGTTTTTAGCTTTGAGCACTGTTATCTGTAAAATAAAAATTGTTAGTAACCAGGTGTAATATAGATACAAACATTTTAATCCAGCACAAGAACAGAAATTACTTGTTTTTCTTTTGCCAGGAGCTGCCCATCTTTCACCAAGATTTGTTTTCGCAAATTCGAAATTGTTTCTTTAAGTGATGTCACTGCAACTACGTGATCAGAGATGCTAGGATCGTGAGGATCGTGCACTCCAGCGATTCTTGCAACTTTTACAGGAGTTGGACCATTGCTGTCATTAGAATCCGATTGAGGAGGGAGCTTTGTGACATCAACTCTATGAGGTCTTTTGTTGTGACCTTTCAATCTTTAATAGAAGAAATTTGTATTACTTAAATGTTTCCATACACTAATGCAAAAGAATTGTCAAACATACTTTTCCTCTTTATTTTTGACAGCCTGTTGCTGCATCAACTTCAAATGTGCTTTCCTTTCAGAATCAGATTGTTTTGTTCTTGCAAGAGCTCGTTTGTACGATAGTGAACATAGCCAGCACAAAAGCTTTCCCTCAACCTAAAATGTTTTCAAATTGCAAATTCAATGAAGAACAGCGAAAATAGGATTTTTTAAAAGATGCTGAGTTTCATTACTTTTTTATCTTCATCATGTCTATCAAAGGCACATTTTTGCTTGCACTGCTCACACGTAACAGGTAGACCATACCGCTTCTCTTCGTTTGTACATCTCTGGCACTTACTTCCGATGAATGCAGCAATGGTATTGCAGTATTCACAAGCAGAGGGTTTTCCATGTAACTTAACATTTTGTTCACACTTTTTGCATATAGTGCTTGTATTACCTTTCCTACAATAGAGTACAAAATCAGAATTTGTTTGATTCAGTTGGGAGAGTGAATTCGTGCATATCCAACTGTACTTACATAGCTTGTTGGAATTCTGATCTACAGTATGTACATTTGACGACGGGAAAGGTGCCTCGGCATTCCTAAATAATAAATGCAACTTTTTGAAGTTTAAAATTTTTTCTTTAAAGGTAATAACATTTGGCATATTTCATGAAATGATAGTACAATACAATCATCACAGCTTGTATACTCTTGAGACTTTTTGGACAATCACATTGCAAAACTAGCAAAAACATGTATGCTTTTTGTCAAGTATGCGTGTATTATATATGCAGTGTACGTTTTGTGTCAATTAATTAAACTTCAACGAAACAAAATATCTGCTGGTCTAATGAAACGATTGCTTTGTAAAGGTGTAGTTGTAGAGGCACAATAATGTAAGGATAATAAGTGTAAAAAAAACGCCTGACACAATATAGCATCCTCGCTCGCCAATAAGTCAACGCATTCGCTATATTTATGCATAACATAACACTTAGTCATAACCTTGAAAACAAAGGTTAAAAGTCACGCAAACAATTGAAAGAGAGCCAGGTATATATACATGTATATCTATATATAAGTATTTATTTGGGAAGTGAAACTACTCTATATAAGTATATGCTTTATATACGTTTAAAAGTGGTGGCGGATTTCTAACCTTGCAGAGCTGCTGGCCGACCGAGAGCTCCTCGAAGGGATGCCTGGTAAAGCATTTGGAGCAAGCAAAGAGTAACGACTGGCTGTTGTTGGTACTCATGTTGATGCTCACTGCGCCCAGGCGTCTCTTCTGAGCAGCCTTTCCTCTAATTGTACCAACAGGAAACAAGCGTTGTTTTTTCGTCCTTCAAAAAGTACACGTACACTAAATGACTAGGCTGGGACTGGGCAGCGGCGTGTGCCTGCGGCTTTGGCCACTGGAGAGTCGGATGACGAAGCTCCAAGAGAGCGTATAATAAACACAGCGTAGGCACACTGGACTCCTCAAGATCACTCGCGTGCGCTGAGCTCGGGTCTCATCAAAGCTGGGCACTCGATTCGCGACTGCTGGCTTTTTCCGCGCTTTTACATGACGTATAACGGACTCGCACAGCTTTTTTAGAGCTAAGAAACGACACGCCGAGCAAGCAAGAGCACCGACTCGGTGGCACCGAGTTCGAAAAGAGAGGCTGGTAGGCGAAACGAAAGAGCCGTTCCCCCTGCCGTACCACGCCGTTTCTCCCGACCTCGGCAAAGAGCGCGCCGCGCTCCGCGTTCTTTCTCTGTTTCTCAACTGTTATCTCGAATCGCCGGCGATTATCGTCGTTTCGAGAGGCGTTGGTTCGATAGGAGGGAAAATAAAAAAACCAAGAGTATTCGAATTCGTATAGAAGCGTTTTACTTTTTTTTTCTGTGTTTTCCGAGTTCCCAGTAAGCATGAAAGAAAAAAAAAAAAAAAAAAAAATTATCGTTAAAGATCATCGCAAGTATTTTTCAGAGTCAATCTCGGTACGATGTTCATAGACTGGAGCTCCTGAAACAGGAGCTTGCAAGCGTAAGGCATCGTCACGCTAGCTACGCTCTTGCTGGATCGGCAGCTGTGGCAGTAGCCGCTGTAGGCCATCAGGCCGCACTGGTTGCACACGTCGACGTCGAACTTGTCGCTGGACAGCATCAGCCTCTCTAGCAGCATCATGCTGGCGCCGTAACCGACCAGGCAGTCCCTCTCCATCTCTCCCAGTCTCAAGCCGCCGTCCTTGGCTCGACCCTCGGTCGGCTGTCTCGTCAGGACAGCTCGTGGTCCGCGCGCTCGGGCGTGCATTTTGTCCTGCACCATATGCTTCAGCTTTTGATAGTACACCTGTGTGTCACAAGCAGTAAGCAGGGCGAGTGAGAATATCCTTGTTTTTGTTTAATGGTCGAAAAAATCAACGACAACTCACAGGTCCAGAATAGATGTAAGCCTGCAATGGCTCTCCGGTCAAGCCAGAGTAGAAAATGTCCTTCCCCAAGTAGTTGTACCCAGCACTGTACAGTTCGTCGCATACGTCTTTTACTTTTGATCCTCCAAAAGCTGAAATGTAAATATAAAACCGCTCAAGATTATTCGGCACACAGGTTTGTTTAATTTTTACTTGCTGCTGTACCATTTATTTTTCTTCAAATTTTTGTTCCTAAATTAAATTTACAGTATTTATTAAAGATTTGTTTACCAGATCCAAACGATGCAAACATGCACGGATCCGAAAAGAACTACAAATTTTTTAAATTTTTTTTTTGAAAAAATACTTATTTATAAAATTTTTAGAACATTTGAAAATAATACATTGCTTAAATTTAATATTTTTTAAATTACCTGTTCCGTAGTGGAATTTCCCTTTCAAGACACCGGCTTTTCCAGCGAGAAGTTCTATTAATTTACCGACTGTCATACGAGATGGAAAACCGTGAGGATTCATGATCATATCGGGACAAATACCAGAATCATTGAAAGGCATGTCTTCTTGTTCAACGATCAATCCTGAAAAATATTGATTGATATTATTTTCGAAAATGCTTTATTACTGAAGTATCAGCTATCAATGCTCGAAAACTTACCGGTCACACCTTTTTGACCATGACGGCTACTAAATTTATCACCGATTTCCGGCCTTCGTGTTTGTCGCAATAAAATTTTGATCAAATACGCGTCTTCGGCGTTGCTGGAAATCATGACTTTTTCTATGAAAGCTGGAATTGGATTTTTGTAACTGATCGCCGCTTCTTTGTACTCCGTTTGGGCTTGGTTCGCTTGAGATACAGATCCGCTACTTATAATCGGTGTAGACTTGTTAACCATTACTTTACCCTTCTCAACTGGCTCACCAGGAGCTACAATACCATCATGATCGATGCACTCGTGCTTTGGAATGGGCTTTTTGGTATTTGCATCCAAAAGTGGACCCAAAATTTTGTCACATGTTTGATTTGCATACTTTTTTAAAATGCACTTGTTGTTTTTATAGACCAAACATCTACCGTATCCTCTATCTATTGAAGCTTTGTTCAAAATCAAAGCATCTTCAATATCATAGCCACTATACGACATTACGGCAACTATCGCGTTTTGTCCAGCAGGAAGTTTATCGAAATTAATCATCTCGATTGTCCTAGTTTTCACCATTGGAGCATGAGGATACACCAGATTGTACATCAAGGTATCAATACGATTCTTTTGGTTGTAACCGATCGTACCCATGGCTTGCTTACCCATAGCACATTGATAAGTATTCCTTGGACTTTGATTATGGTGAGGATAAGGTACAAGACCAGCGCAAACACCGAGCAGTGTGAAAGGTTCAATCTCTAAATGAGTAATACCTTCCTTTATGTGAGATTCATCAAATGCGATAAAGCTGTCATTTTCTTCGTTTACATCTAAATACTCCACTAAACCTTGATTATAAAATACGTAATATAATTATTTTGATCAATAGTTTCACTCATTTTCATAGATGTATAAGTATATAAAATAACTACCTTCGTGTAAAAAGTCTTCAAAGCTCCTAACTCCTTGTTCTAATAATACGATGTGCTCTGCTTTAACCAGTGGCTGACAGCATTCGACAATAATGTATGGCCTACATAATCTACCACCATCAGAACTTATCTGTACATATCTGTGCTGGTACTGAGGATATATTGATACAAACTGGTTTACAAGACCTTTTCTCCTTAGCATTCGAAAGGCTGTTACGAGTCTGTAGTAATTTTTTACAATACCTAATATGTTACCATTCAAAAAAACCATATAAACATTTTTATTATTAATTTCTTCGCCACCTAAAGTATTTACATTTTCTACACCAAGGTTGTAAGCTAATCTAATAATAGGTCCTTCATCCATCTCAGTTGTTATATGAGTCATCAAGGCCAAGTTTTTTACCAAACCACATCCCTAAAAATTATCAAAAAATCATTGCATTGAAATAAAATTATAACGATTTGAAAAATCAATTGTTCATTACCTCTCCTTCTGGAGTATCACTTGGGCATAACATACCCCATTGAGAAGGCTGTAATGAACGCGGGCCTGAAACCTTTCTCGTCTTTTCGAACTGTGAATTTACTCTTGTCATCATTCCCAAAGCTGAAATGTAAGACAATCGAGACAATACTTGAGTAACGCCATGTCGATCCATTTTAAATCTTTTGATGGTCCAATTTCCCTGTTAAAAAAACTAATTGAATAAAAAGTCAAATGGGAAACACGACTGAAAAATAGAAGGTAAAATCTTACAGAAGATATTGCACAGGCTAATCCATTTGTTATCAAATCATGTCTCATATGCTTGACAATATCGAATTGAGCAGCTTTAATCTTCGGAATATTTTTGTCAGCTATTGCTTTTAACTAAAACAAGAAGAGTTGTTGAAATAATTTCATACTCGTGGTTAATTATAAAGTTATTTTTTAACTTACTTCCAGGTTGAATCTTTTAAATAAATCTTCAAACATCAATGACAACAAAGATCCAGCTAATTCTAATCTTTTATTACCATAATAATCACGATCATCAATCAAATTACCGTGAATTTGTGCTGTCATGATTTTCCTTATCATTAATGCAAGAAATGTTGCTTTCAATTTAAAATTAAAGTCTATGATCTGGTAAAAAAAATTATAATCGTGGTTATCATCACCTACAGTTTATTTAAAATGTGATTTAAATGTACGTACAGGAACATGATTCAAAATGCTGGAAGCCAAAACATCCTTCATCTCATCAGTAATGCTGTTTTTCACGGTTGTAAAACGTTTGATTTTTCTTTTGTTCCCTAAATACCTTAGAATGAATAACCATTGATAAAAATATTTGTAAAGACATTAGTGAGAATTTTTATTTTGGCAAATGATGATTTCTCACTTTAGGGCTTGATTTTGAGCAAATATGTTCAGATTATGACATTCCTCAAGGCTACTACTTATTTTCTTCATAAACTCTTCTTCGGTGCCAATGAGCTGTACAATTTCTTGATCACATATAATACCCATAGCTTTAAATATCACAATAACTGGTATGTCCTGTAAGTTATTAAAGAAACCTGAGTAAAAATATTTTGCACGATAAAAATATCCATATTTAAATTTCTAACATCTTGAAAAATATTGTGCCGCAAGTAGTATTTGCCTCCTTTGCCGATAATGTTGGTTTTTGTTTTCCTCTCTTGAGTTGCACTGTTACACGATGCAATAATGTTTTTTTTGTTATCAGCTTCTAATATGATTCTGTTTCTAAGCATCTGTTCTTGTATCAAAATAACTCTTTCCTGGCCGTTGATGATAAAATAACCACCAGGGTCGTGTGGACACTCATTCATTTTAGCCAGCTGAAAGTTTGATTTGTCCGATAGTACACAGTTTGAGCTCCTTAGCATTATTGGCATCCTAAAAGAACATAATTTATTATAAACTACCCTGCATAACCATAAGGTTGTGATAAACACACCTGCCAATCAGAAGATTATTTCTAATGATCGGTTGATTTCCTCTCATGTACTCAATATCAACCGTGATGGGAGCCGAGTAGTTTAAATCTCTCAATCGACACTCGTGAGGAGTTGTGGGACGCGACACGCTAAATCCTTCTTCGACATCAGGAGTGCCGATCGAAATGTTGAGATATCTAAAATATTAAAAACCATGAAAATTCCGTGAGTTATTGTAATTTTTATATTAAAGATAAGTGATTTCTTACTTGAGATAAAACAGAGGATCGACATCGCTGAAAATCTTTTCATTGGCTTTAATGATTTTTTTTATTTCCACGTTTACAAAGTAATTAAAGGAATCGATGTGCTGCTTCACCAATCCCTTGCCCTTTAGAAAAGCAGGAACAAGCTTCCACTTGTCCTGAGGAGAATACATCGATTAATTTGGTAAAACAATTTGTTTGAAAAAAATAAACAAGTTCTAAAAGTTAACCTCACTGACCTGTATTTTCTCAGCAACTTTGCTGTACTTTTTATCATCCACTTGAAACGTGGAGTTCTTATCAACAAACTTGTTCGATCCCATGGTGACCTTTTGTTTTTAATGAATAATCATTTTCCAAAACTTTCACAATCACAAAACAATGAATAAACGAACACACGAGACATGAGTCAATTGCGACCTCGCCGGTTCTCGCAACTTGCAACCAACTATAAGAGTCGTCTTGCAACACTGAACAGTTGAACACTCGCAAAGTCGCAACTCGCAACTCTTGAGCTCTTCCAAAGGCGACTTAAAGTTGCTTATATATACTTACCTAGTCATCTCGATCATCTAGATACTTATGCATCTAATAAATTATATGATTAATGAGCACTCTGCAGTCTGATGCACTTTAAAATGCGTATTTCGTAAATTTATATACAATAAGTCCCAACTGGGGTGGCTGAAAAGTTGTTTCTATTAAAAAAAACAACAACATCATTTTCCCATGAAAAAAAAAATTTTGGCTTTTCCGACGAAAAAAAATTTGCATATACAATTTTTTTGTTTTTTTTTAGCCTATTTACCAAAGTCGGTTCTGGCGTAAAAAATTCTACAGAATAATCATCATCGTGTGGACATTTACATTAAATTATTTATATTTTGTATTTACACCGGAGTTCTGAGGGAGAAAACAATATTCTTAAAAGGGATTGGTTAAGAATTTTGAGGTGAAATGAAAACAATGTTCATGCCATTCAGTGTATGGTTTTATATCATAATGTTATTACAGAAATTTTATTTCATAATAATGAAAAGTAAAAGTAGTTTATTGATAAATCGCGCTTGATAAATACGCTCAATTTATGGCGCACCTCACTAGTGCTACAGAATCAAGATGACATCTTTATTACTTTTGCATCTCGAATTCTTTATTTATGTCCATTAATTTTAGTTATAATCGTCATCCATACATAATGGAAAAAATGTTACATTTGTACAACCATCATGTTACATTTAGATTATCATTAATTTATTACCAATAATGTGTGAATGTTTTGTGTACCTGTGTATATGCGTACATGTCAAGTTATAAGCTTGAATGGAAATATGCTGCTGAAAAAAAAAAAAATTACATTTTACACGGCCATCTGCGTGATTTTTTTCTTTCCAAGGCGTCTTTTCTTAGATCATATGAATGAAGACGTCAAATTGAAATATTGCGCTCCTTGATTATTGCAATGGTAAAGCACGTATTGAAATCCAAAATATTGAGAACAAATTTATTTTACTGTAACTCGATATTCACAAGTTTTGGACTGGAAATATTTTCGACGTAGATCGCCCACTGGAAAGATGATGTATGAAAATAAATAAATTTTCTAAAGTTAATAAGCCACGTTGCATTGGAAAAAAACTTTGTCAATGATTAAGCTCAGATCAAATGATTTACATAAAGTTATATCAAGATACTTCAATGGCTGAAAAATAAATTTTTTATTAATTACTTAAATTCGTAAAAATCCGGTTTCTTTTTTTATTATTTATAAAGATTTAATGTTCGAATCGAAAGAATGGCTTAACTGAGCCCATACTTATTTTAAATTCTGTAAGCTATACTACAAAATTTATTGTTCTTTTCATTTTTTATCCATTCTCGCCGAGGCACGCCTGCTGTTGTATATAAAAGTCTAGTTATCTTTTTTCTCAGCACAATACAAGAAAAATGTAAAAAAAACAGATCAGTGGCACACTTTTGTAAGAGTTTATGGTTGAAATAAATAACACGTAAGTAGCTCGCGTTGCAAATGCTAAAAAATTTTTCCTTAGATATTTATAAATTTGAATCCATAAAGAATTAGAATGGCAAGTGCTTTAAAAACGATTAAAAACTGCGCATTAATTGTGGAATCACAAGTAGTTTCTTCCTTTTAAATCGAAACAATTATCATTCTGTATTATGTGGAGTCCAACAGAAATCGAAATAAACGAAATGAAATAATGACTTATTTTTATTATTTTTTAAATATCTTTATACAGAAAGTCAGTCGCTGTAAAGCTAAAAGAAATGTATGATATAACATGTGTGTGCCTGAGCTGGAAAAAATAGGGAACTCTGTTGTTGTAAGAAAACACTTTTCAGAAATGAATGCCTCGCTGTAATTCTTTTAACTTTTTTTCTTTTATATAACACCAGTAGTATTACAGTTACGATGTTGTGACAATATCACTAATGGCTCAGTACCGCCTGTTGTAAAAAACATTGTCGAAAAAAACATTATCATGACTATTTCACCATTTCTACATTCTATACACTAATATACAGATTACGTCTTTGTCCATCCCACTTATGTAGATTATTACCTGTATTTATTGTTTTTTTTGTTTTTTTGCTGTTTTTTTAAGAAATACAAACTTTTCTTGTTTTTTTAATTCACTGAATTTTTTGGATTGTATATCACTGGTTCGGCCAACGCTGACAACTGTTTCGATTTTGCTCAAAAAAAAAAAAAAAAAAAAAAACTGTTTCTTAACAATTTACAATTGGTATATTTTTTAAGTTAGTTCAATGTGTATAAATGGTGAAAAAAAAATTAGTTTGAGGACGTATCACATAATGTAAACACTGCACATGATGACGTATACGTTTTATAGCTTTATTTTTTTTCGTAATTTTTCGTGAGATACAATGAAAAAACACAGCTCACGCTTGCTGAAAGAAGCGTACTCTTTTTTTCCTATAGCTTTATGTATATATACACACGTTCAAAACGATCTTACGAGCAAAAGTTTTTACTTATATATTTTTGAAATGAAACAAAAGCGCACAATTTCTGCGTTAAAAAACTACTCGCTTTCAAGCAATCGAAAATCCTTCAACGCCGCTACTGTTGATTTATATTTTTGTCAAAAGCTCGCAGTGATGTATCTTAAAGCTAACAAAATCTGCACTTATTTCGCATAATTATTCGTCACCGTGATTACAAAGTGCGCTATTTGACAAACCACAGATTTTGTCGGCACATATACAATTTTTTACGCTTACACGCGTGTCGTGTGTCAGCTCTGGAAAATCCTTATTAAAATCGTGAATGAGTTCTTCTGTTGTGTAAGCGTGTAAGTACTTGTGTATGTGTGTGTCCGTTTATTTGCACATGGATAGCGCGCAACTGTACATCAGTCTTTAATATCAGGGCGCACCATTCCCGAGTGAATGTTACGTCATTGTAACGGTATTATTTATACATACATGTTTATATTCGATCGTGTGAATTTTCATGTCTTTGTAAACTTTTATTTGAATGCCTATTTCTTTCATGTCACATAGCCAGTTATCGAAAGTGATCGCTTTTTAAATACATATATTTGCGCCAGCACCGTGGCAGTTAAGGTCCAACAGGTTGAATGATCATATCATATGTATCTGTTTTATTTCACATGTGGACATGAAATAGTATTTTATGACAAAAACTTGTTTTTGTGTGTGCAGGTGTAGTGTTTTGTGTATATTTTCAGTAACTATTCGGTAAATTCTAAAAGTGGGAGGTCGCAGATCTTTCAAATATATAATACAATAGTAAACTCATATACAATTGTTACAATATTTAAATATTACTTATTACATACCAATAAGGTGTAAGATTTAGGTATACATATACAGTTATATATATTTATATATTTATATGTATTTATATAATCAATATTTATAGGATTACTTATTCATTTTTTTTCTTATGTTATAAGAGCCTTCTTTCACTTCAACCTTCATTTAAGACTCGCAAGATCGATGCGCCTAATGCTTTATTTAAAGAGAGATTAAGATACTTGTGATTTTTCAATTTACTATGACAACAAAATTTTTGGAGTGGCATTGAATTACAACAGCACTAAAATGTATTACGTTATTGAAAAAAAAAAAAAAATGCAATTTCATACAAGCGTAAATATTTCATTACTCACTAATACAAGTAAAAAAAAATTGTAATGGACAAGTTTATTCATTTTTTGATAAGCTAAATTTCTTAAATGCTTATGACGCATCGTCACAACGTACTTTCTTGAACGTAGCATTCATTAAAATCAATCGAAATCAAATAAAAATTCGATGGTATAATTGAAAAAACTTAAAAATTATGAACGAAAACGCAAAATAAACGAAAGAAATTTTGGTAAATACATATGAAATTGCAAAAAGTACTGGAGTGACGAGACGGTAATTTCACGGCACATTGAAACTTGGAGCTTTAAGAGAATTGTTTATTTTTCAAACGCGTAACCAGGCCAGTAAAACAATGGAAAATTAAATGAAAGTTGTGTGTTTTAAAAATTCATCGAAAAACTGGATGTCAATTATATATACTTTTGAAAATTTTCTTTATTATTTTTATAAACACATCTAACTTCTACATTATTCGCACATCGCATGACGCTTTTAATATTATAATTTCACGTGCTATATAAAAAATGTACACTATTTATAATTAAAAATGGACAAGAATTTGCTTTCTTTATAAATTTTTGTTCAATTAGATGTAATGCACAGTAGTATAGTTGTACTAAAAATCGAATATTTCAATTCTTTGAGAGAAAAAATCTGTGATTGTTACATTTGCTAGTCTGTTATTATCATAATCATCATCATCATCATCGTCTGTAAATTTTTCCTCTTTTATGTACTGGCTTGCTTACGTGTGTATGTATTTATATTTATATTATATATATATTTCTTTACATATATATGTATAATAATTATAATATAAGTAATTATTATAAAATTAGTATTAGCGATTAAAAAATAATAAAGAGGGAGGCATTAAACAAACATATATATATATATATATATATATATATATATGCGTAATTATAATATATAGCAATAATAGTAATGATTATTATAATTACAATAGTAATGCGATAGATAATAATGATAGTAATAAATTTATCAATTCTAGTAAATAAGACATGAAAAGAGAGATTTTTCATTTAATTAATTTTCGTACAGTTTGTCTTTTCTGAATTATTATTATCATTTGTTGCAAATCTGCCGAGTATGAGAGATGATTTCTATTACAAATGATGCGTGGTTGTTTTTTCCTTTAATTTACAAATGACGCGCGATTTACACAGATGAAGGAACTATTATCGTCATTCCTTAAATATTATTATTTAATAATGTAATTCACAAAACTATTGTGTATTTATTTAATTATTCAAACAGATACAAATTGCCTTCCTCTTATTATTATACCCTGACTTTAAATTGAAAACTCATATGCTTGCAGCTTTTTTATGTCTTTTCCCTTGAAAGTTGGAATGTCTGTCTGTTTGGCAGTCAGTGTAATAACGTTACGTTAATCGATCTGTTCCCTTAGTTTTTCTTTAATTTATAGCTTTTTTCAATCATATTAGGGTCGAATTAATCAAAAAGGACAGAAAGGTCGCAATCTCTGTTGAAATTTTCCCGTTGCAAAGAATTAACTTAAATCCTTTCTAAAAGACACTAAGAAAAAAAGAAAAAGAAAACATCGATAAGAAACCATAGAGCTACCGTCGGAAAATTAATACGCGTAAGTACGTACTCGTCGCATTATAACTTTGCGTCCGTTATTTTATACGCGTCATTTACTTTGTCATCTTACAATATAAGTAATTCTCGTGCGAAGAAAGAGTAAGAGAGAGAAAAGGTACCTAGAAATTTGTCAATTCGTTTAATAAATCGTTATTTACAATATTTTACAAAGAAAGCTGCTATTTTCCTCTTCTTAGTTCTTTTCTTTCCTCTTTTTCACATCATAATATTTTTATTTTGTACAAAATCGTTTCGGACATTTTGCTCGAGTTGCTATCAACTCGACATTGTTACTTTCAGTCTCTTCCGACGGTTTTTTTCTTCCCCTTTCCCTTATAAATTGCACATAAATTAAGATATTCAAATAACTCGTATCATAATTTAATAAAAGATAAAAAAAGCTTACAATAGTAAATTCTTAAGTAGAAATTAAAACAAGTATGAACAAGTATGAACAAGTGAGCAAACTTTTGTTTATTAACAAAAAGAAAAATTTCAAGGAGGGCGAGACCTTTTTTTTTCGATTAACGGGTCAATCGTTATTATCATATCTGTCAGCAGTAGTCAAAATTATCAACGAAATTGCAATTCGCGAATGGTGGAACGAGGGGGGCGTTTTATGTACGAAGAGAGGAAGGTGGGGGAGGGGGAGGGGGCTAATTTACACGCGCATTGTGCGGGTTTGATTTGCTGATTTAAAATTAAATTTATACAATATACAATTGAGTTTTGGGCAGCTTTATCGAAACGCAACTCATACTTTGTAAATTTAAGTAATTAGTATTATAATACACAATATTCACAGAGTCCGTTAAAAAAAAAGAAGCTAGGGATTTTCTTATAATTTCTTTTCGCGGAAAATAAAATTACCGTTGAATTTGTGGCTCTTCGCGTTTCTATACACAATTTACAAAATTTTTACGGTTTTACATAGGATAAAATTAATCGAAATATATATACGGCAGGGACATTGCGCATGTAAAAAATACTTTCCTGTGGTTTTCACTCAAGCGCGTATAAAATCAAGGAGAATTTATTTTGTAAATTTTTTCAAATCTTTTAAATTGTCCCGCCTACCAATTTTTTTTTTTTTTTTTCTTTCATCAGTTCCGCTGAGTTATAGTAAGCACAATCTCATAGCGTGTGCTACGTCTATGTAGTACTCCACTACACTGTACGTACAGCTTTTGGGAGCTACATGCAAATCTTGTCAAAATAAAAAAATTCTTGCACTTCACAATTTTATCCCTAAATGTATGTGTGTACATTATTAATGTAACGCGATTGTATAATTGGAAATGAATCAAAATCATTTCGGTTGTTACCAACTATTTCTACAAAACGTTTTCCTCGAGATAAACTTGCAGCCAGATTGGAGCTGCACTTGATTTCACTCCCATGTCAAAAACTACAGTGAATCATTATATAAAACTACCAAATACGATTAGCTTAATTTTTTTCATCAGTCATGATAAAGAAATAATTAAGAATTTTATTGTTTGCTTGTTAAAAAAAAACTAAACTAATAATATAATTTAAAAAATAGTACAAGTATTTTCAAACATTTATGTCAATAAAGAGATTAAATGTAACAGTAAACTGTGTAATAGCTGTTAATAGTATTTGGTACTTTTAGCCTGATCGAATTTCATCTACGCGCGGAAACTGTGCGCGAAACGTACGTTATCTCTAACATTACTTGCGCACACAGCGTACATCATTAGTCGATCATCATAACGATAAATGCATGCAGTAATATGATCTAATTCTTTGCATTTCATCAATCCTTACTACCAGGCGATATTTCAGGACTTTTTGCCTCTTCCTACTCTATCTTGAAATAAAAATACTTTTATTTCATCATTGATGTTATCTTGATTACTCAATATTTACGAAAGATGTATAACATGCAGGTCGCTTCGCGACATACTGCACATATTTTTTGTAAAACAATCGGTAAATTTCTCTTTCAAATATCTTAATCAAGACCTAGCCAAATAAAAAAAATCTCAAGTGTCTGAAATCATCGCAAATTATTTGTTCAATTATATATACTCAAACGCTTATTAGCGAACTGGGCCCTGTCTACATCATTCTTGAACCATGACGACAAATTGTTCACCATAGCCTTAAATTTTGCGCTGATACCCCCAACACACGACACTAATGTCATCATTAACTAAAAGTTCCAGGAGGAAAAAACAGCTGTGTGGAATAATATCGTCTGGAAATCTATCTTATACACTCGCTCTAAATCTTGCAAAAATTTTCCTGACTCGAGGCATCAGCGGCAAACTAACCATATCGGATAATCGTGTTAATGATAGATCTTGTTTCGCAGTTGAAACGATCGACTTGGTGGTCGTTTTGTGTTTTTCTTTTATAAAACCTGAGTCGACTGCTGAGACGCGGTCGTCGAGCCAGCCGTGGACGTTGGCGGTCCTATGGGGCCGAGGTCACTAGCGTTGTTGGATCCACTCGACGACGATGTCCCGATAGCGTTGGCAGTCTTCATGAAGAACTTCTCCAGCTTGACGATGATGTGCTTGCCGTACGTATACTTGCGAAGTCCGGCCAGATGCGGTCGAATCTTGTGCATCAGTATCTTACGTTGGGCCGGCTCGGCGACGTCTATCATCTTTTGCACGACGTAATTTGCGTATTGGTCTTTCATCATGACATTCAATGCGCTGCAGAAGAGATTGAAGCCAAGACGTTAGCTAACTAATCGGAGAAGCATCATTGCCCGTCGAAACGTGTATGAACTTACCTGTCGTTAAAACCGCAAACTTCTTCGATGAGCACGGTCCGTTCCTGTCTGGTGGCGTGGGTCACGCACTTTTCAACGACATTGCTGGCAAACTTGTGCTGCGATAGGGCCAGGACTTTTCCTCGAACGCTGTTGATGAGCTGAGCCTTATCCTCTGGCTTGCCGTGTTCTGAAAAGGATCGGTACAAAACGACGAATGATGATTTGCACGAATGATATTCTTTGACAATGATTACGACGAAAATGATAAAACTAACCAAGGACGTGCTGAATGACGTAGTTGCCGTACTGGTCCTGTATGAGCTGATCGGTGGCCGAGTGGAGTTCCTGTAGAATGCCCTGCGTCTGCTCGGGGGTGCAGTGTTCGAGGATGCGCTGGATGACCCGGCAGCCGTACGGGTGCGTGCTGAGCGAGTGCACCTGGCCGGCGAAGGCGCCGATGACGAACTGCAGGGCTCGCGGCTCGACGCACTCGATGCACTTTTGCACGACGTGATTGCCGTTCTGGTCCTTGACGCACTTGAGCACGTGGCCGTCGAGCTCGCGCACGATCTCCTGCTGCTGATCCGGCCCGATCGATTCCAGGGCCTTTTGAATCACCCGGCAGCCGTACATTTGCAGGGCGAGCGGCAGAACGTGTCCACGCACCTGAATATTCCGTCGAACGATTTATCATCATGACAATTGGTCGAGCATTTTTTTTTTCTCTCTCTCGGGGCACGGGCTAACGAGCGTCATTGTGCTTGTTTGCTGTATACGAGAGAACGTTTCTATTGTTGCTCTGGCCCTTCAGAATGCAGTTAGTTTGACTGTTAAATCATCTCTTTTGTCAGTTGACACGCATTTTTCATCATAGAGGTCAAAAGGAAGCAATGGAAATTTCGTTCAAAAATCTCTGCGTTGCACAGAATGAAGAAAAAAAAAAAACATTCTCCACACTCGGGTCAGCGGGTAATCTATACTTTTTTCGCCCTTGCTTTTTCTGCGTGACAAAAAAAAAATTTTAAATACCTTTTGGGCGAGGGTAGACTTTTGCTCGGGCGTGCCGAACTCGAAGAACTTTTGGATGACGTAGTTGCCGAAGACGTCGGTCATTAATGAGTACGCCGAGGCGAGGATCTCCTGGAAGACGAGCTGCTTCTCGCTGGCCGTCGCCCTCTCGAGCTTCTGCTGGATGAAACGGGAGCCGTGCTGGTCCTGGCTGAACTCCACTATGTGATTGGCCAGATCGCGAAGCTGCAGGCTTGGGAATCTGCGCGTGAAAGATAGTGATGAACCGTTTTTTTTTATCAAAGTTTCAATCGAGCTTCACGAAGAAAAAGAAAAATGCTCTCTCAACGTAGGCTCTTCAGCGGGAGCGGAATTTGTTCAACTTTGTTCAGAAAAAATATTACTTTTTGCGGACGGACGGAAGCAAGTTCTTGCAACTCTGAACAGACTGGGATCTTGAAAGATCCATACGGACGCCAAAATTTCCTCTCCGTATGATATTATTATCCTCGGACGAGACGCTATCGATCCAAAATGTTGCAATCAAACGTTTTTCAGTCTCGCAAACGAATCATTCCCAACGACTTTCGTGCCAAACGAGGCGATCAGAACTTTTGACGCGAACATCCGTCCGTCCGGGTCTAATTGCACGGAGCGCACTCACCTGTTGTTCCTGAAATCCTCGAGCAGCCGGGACCTGCCGCCGGTGTTCTTGTCGCTGCCGACTCCGGCCGCCCCGGCCCGGCCCGGCTTACCGACGAGGTTGGGGAACAGCGAGCTGCTCGAGCCGAAGACGCCGTTGGTCGCGAGGGCCGGGACGCCGCTCGCGCGGAACTTGGCCTCGGCGCCCGGGGCCGCGGACACGCGGTTCGCCCCGCCCACGAGTCCGCCGAGGGATCCGCCGATCGAGGGCGGCGGCGTCAACGAGAGGCCGAGCGGGCTCGGGGAGGCGGTCACCGCGCCTGCGTTCGAATATTCTAGATAATTGGTCATCGTTTAGTATCGGTTCTCTTTCACGGCTTGCGGTGTTCTGGTGATGGGGCGGGGGGGGGGGGGGGGTGGACTCTTGTGATTCCATCGCACGCTGCACGCGCATGTATTCGGGTGCAGGCGCGGTCATCATTGGCCGTGAGAATCTTTGTTCCCGCGGACGAGAGCCAGGCGGATTTTTTCTTGTTCCATCGGCGGGAAAAAAGATTTCTCGGCAACGAGGGTAATGGCATAACAAACGTGCGGTGTGCAAACGGGCATTGATTATTTATGTGCCGTGTATTTTTTATTTTATTGGTCAAATCGATTTGCTCGCAGCCGATGTCGAGTGACCTCTGCGAGCAATTTGAAAAGTGTCATTATCGATCGTTGAAGAATGAGATTGCAAGAAAAAAAAAAAAAAAAAAAAAAAAAAAAAAAAAATTGTTACGATATTACTTAAGAAAGATAATGTATAAATATTTATTTTTTGGATTCATGGTATATCAATTTGAAAACGAAAAAAAATGAAAAGTAGACCAAAATTCTACTCTATGTATACATGACATATTGCAATAATATACATTTGTACGAGTATACGAGTATAAATGTATTTTATTTACATACATTAATGTTATACTGTGTATATTATATGCTAAGGTTGTATTAGTTACACCAGGGTACTTGAATGTAATTTTATGATATTATTGAAAAAAAGTATTGGATGTATATATATATATATAACATGTATAAGTAGGTTGTTACAGAAAAGCCAATATTGAAAAATGTTTAAAAATGGAAAAGTTTGAAATGACGTTGTACCCCAGTGTGCCGTGTGTGAGGAATGAGTTTTTATGGTACAATAGAAATATATATGCATGAACAGAAAATATAAGTATAAAACGTATAATTACACAGAAAAGAATCGCTCAATGTCGGACAATGTCTAATATAGGTACCAAGGCGAGGCGTACGAGTTTGAATTTTTTTTTTTCTTTCTTTTCGTGTCGGATCGATTATTCTAAAGCCCCATATTTCGTCGCATTTTTTTTCTTTTATTTTTCTATCATCAAAATCTCACGGCCACGTCTATATTGTATTGAAAAAGTACGTCCGAAATTAGGCAGATTGCAATTCTCAGTAGAAAACAAGGTGTAAACATAAAAAAATAAATGATGGCGGTTAATAGAAAGGATGAAAAAGCCTCATTAGACAAATTTACATATGAATACATTTTACAATAATCGAACAAAAACAAAACGAAGCAAAACAAAACAAAACAAAAAAAAAGGAAAACAACGAGAATACGTCGCAGTGAAGAAGTTAAGGTAATCATCGTCATCATCGATCAATCCATTTGTTTAACATTTCTGGTGCTGATGCTGTCACATCGTGTCTCTCTGCGTAAAGAATAAAGATAATAGGATTCATGCCCTCACCAAGAGCGCCGTAGTTCTGCGGCCACTTCCCTCGGTTGTATTCTAAGCTGGGACTAAATGCCGAGGTATTTCTATCGAAGGAATCCCTCCTACCAGTAGACGATGCTCCGAGACCCAAACCTATTGCACGATGGTTTTTTTACATGATAATTTTTTTTTTTTTTTTTTCTATAATTTATTTTGGCACACAGGGATTTTTTTCTCAAAGTTTGAGTGTGCGACGATATGTACATTATATATACAAAACAAAGATAATAAGAAGAACGAGGGATGATGTGCGTACAACGGGTGGTGAATAAATATATGGAAAACAAAGAAAAAACTTGCGAGATTTTCCAAAAATAAAAAAAAACATCCTCGGCACCATCTCGCACGAGCGTACGTGGCTTTCGAGTGCATTCTTATTTTTTCAGTACAGCACGCACATCTTATGAAAAATACACCTCTGCAATAATGATTACGTGTACTTGATAATTCTTACAGTTTTACATATTTACAAGCGGAAAGCTCGGAGGACTGATGTTTCACTATACATATTACTAGTTTTGTCGTTCGATCGGTTTTTTAGCTGCGTGAAAAAAAAAAAAATCATAGCTGGTGTTGGGCGTATTTTGCGAGTGAAAAACGAAAAAAAAACAGGTCCTCAAAAATTGTGCACAGTATCGAGGCCAGCATCTTTTGAATCCCCTCGATCGCCGATGCCCTTCCCTCCGGTGGACGCTGTGTAAGCTGTGTTAAAATCGACTTTAATTTGAAGCGCACGACACCGTGATTCGCAAATATTCGTCCACATCCCCCGTATACTGAATACATACACATGCAAATACGTCCATGAATTTTCAATAGGTCATAAAGTATAAGCATAATATACGTGTGTGCATACATACACACAAGTAGATACACCGAGGCAATCCGCGACCGTATAAGTACGCGCGTTAGCGAAAAATCGGTCAAGTACGTGCATATGGATAGATGCATGTTATGTATATATACCTACTCTGTATACAATATTTGCACAAACGCGGAGATCTGAAATAAGTACAAGCGTCCGATAAGTATAACGGGAATGGAGGGGGGCGAGTTTTAAACAAAAACGACTCGAAACGATCGAGGAGCACACAGAGCGGAGTAAGTATTCTTATACTATATGCATGTATGCGAAGATAACAGTTGCACAGAGAGCGAGTCGGAGAGGAAAGAGTTTGTGAGCGAGCGAGCGAGCGTGTGTGTTGTGTGTGTGTATGCCAAATGAGAATAGGAGGACAGTAGGTGATTACAGTATACAGTTGTGTAAAAGAGCAAGACGAAGACAGAGAGAGAGAGAGAGAGAGAGAGGCTCGTATATGCATGATCCGATGTATATAGTTTTCAAACATTTTTTTCGCGTAGGTATGCGTACGTATACATGTGTACTGTACCTGTGCTCTGCAGTTGGGCCGGCGAGCCGAGAGCTCCGAGGGGCGAGCCACCGTAGCCCAGGGCCGCTAGGCCGGCGGCCAGTCCCGAGCCCTGCTGCTGGGCCTGCTGAGCTGCGACGGCCTGGGCTTGGGCGACCACGGCAGCAGCGCTGCACGCCGCCAGACCTGCACAGCAGCATCACAATGAGCGCACCGTACCAGACGAC
>JAPYYV010002810.1:0-22429 GCA_030522625.1 Copidosoma aretas
ATACACTTTTTACTACAATGCTAGAGCTATTAACTAACTATTGTTGATGATATACGATATTGTCGGCATTATTATCCAAGAGCTCATTCTTATATTGCCTTGAATTATGTGGATTAAGCTAGCTCAGGAGCAAGTGAAATTAAAATGCATGTAGATACATTTTTATTTTATTAGAGTATGTTATGCGGTTTTTGGGCGGAACTGTTTGAGTATCGCGCGGTTTTGGGCGGTTTTAAGCTTGTAAGTTTCGTGCGGTTTTGGGCGGTTTTAGTGACCTCTTGCGGCGGTTTCTACTACAAATAATCTGGCAGCCCTGATAATCGAACGATGCAGGATGCCATTCAGTTCGGTCTCGAATCTAAAATGTACAAAACGACAAATATAGGTGAGTAGTTTAATTATTGTCATTCAAAATCAGTCCTGTCAGTCTCTTATGCAGTTCTATCGACAAAGGCTTCGTAAATATGTCTGCTAGTTGACTCTTAGATGAAATCCATTTTATTTAAACTAAGTTTAGCAGAACCTTCGCTTTGACGTATACCTGCTAGACAATCAGCATGTCTCCGAGTTTTCTACTTCCAGACGTCTTTGCGTTTATCTCTGCAGTTGCGTTATCGCACCACAGAGTTATCGGATAGTCAGTTTGATCCAAAATCAAGTTGAGAGAATTGTCCAACGTCATCAACTTCTGGGATGCCTCGATTAATGCCACAAATCCGGCCTTACAGGTCGAAAAGGCAACGTACGTCTGTTTGTGCGTTCTTCACGCTACTGGATCTGCATACAATCTCACAACATAACCAGATGTTGTCAGCGAGTCTTTGTCAGTCAGCAAAGCTCGCATCTGAAAATGCCTCAGAATCTTCTTGTTTATTGGTGAAATTCAGTCCCTTTCTTTAGTACCTAACAAGTATCTAAAGACTCTTTTTATACATTGCCAGTATTTCGATGTAGGATTAATTTCGTATCTGCTTAACACATTCACTGAGTAGAATATATCAGGTCTCACTGTGTTAGCTAAGTATAGAATTACTGATAGCTTCTCTGTATGGTACATTTTTAGGAGCCACTGTTTTAGACAACGTTATTGATTAACGGTCTTTTCTCGGTGTCTTCTGGCTTTATTCGACACATGGCTTGTCACCATAGTAGTCTTACATGGTTCCGCCTCATCAAAGCCACAACCTTTTAAAATATTTTTAGTGTAACTCTCCTAAATTAAGTTGATTCTTTTATCATTTCAGTCACGTTTGATTTCTATTCCTAAGAAGTTTTGGGTTTTACCCAGATCAGACATTTTAAAGTCCTTTTGCAGTCCGTTTTTAATTTCTTTTAATTTCTGGAGATCGCTGCCTGCTTTTAAGTACGGAGTCAGTCCAATTTTAATGGCCGTCTCAGCAAAGCATTTGTTCTGGAGCTTTGGGCTTACCTTTAGGCCATATAAAGCTTGCTTCAATGTACACACTTTCTGTTTTCTGTCGGTCTCTTGATATGCCACCCCTTCTGCGATTTCCATGAATATTTCATCCTGTATCACTCCATTGAGAAACGTAGTCTTTATATCTAGTTGACAAGTGAACAAATCGAACCTGTTGATCACTGCAAACACAGCTCTTATCAACGCTAATCTGGATACTGGTGCATATGTTTCTTGCCAATCGTAGGAATTTTATCTTTAGATTCAAGAATTATCAGTCTGGCTTTATATTTTACTGTCCCATTTAAATCCTTTTTCCTTTTAAAAACCCAACAAGAGTCGAATATGTTTGTTTTCTGTCCCTTCTTATCTAAATTCGGCCTCTCTACAAGCTCCTGCACATTTTTTTTCTCCATAGATTTAGGCTCTTTATGAACTGCTGATAGCCACTCAACTTTTTCAGTTGTTTTCATGGCTTCTTTGAAGTAAGTTGGATCCTTTTGTATATCCGCTAGCAAGGCATGCAACGATTCATCTTGGACATTAATGGTTTTGCAATGACCGGCTGATATGTTCTCATCGTCTAAACCTTCTCTACCAAAGGCGATTTGTTTGTTTAGATCTTCGGCGACATGCATTCTAGAAAAGCTGGAGTCAAGCACTGGTATTGCAGTTTTCTTGGTCACTTGTTTTCTAGTATCATCTGTCCCTGATCTGATCACAGGCTTGTTTTCACGAAGTCTTCCTCCAACCCTTTAAATCCGCTCTCTCCCTCCGTTCTCTTGTACTCTTTGGTCTTATCTTTGTCAAATTCTACGAACCAGTCTTCTTTCGTTATTGTTTCTGTCACTTGTTGCCAATCTTTAATGTGGCTTCTTGTGTACACATCTTTATATAACAGTCTCTCATTAAATTTTATATCTCTCTGCTTTTGTAAAACTATCCGGTCTCTGGTATTAGAACTGTGTAGCCTGTACGAGTATATTGACTGCCATCATGAACGTCTGAATTTTGGTTCAGTTCTTTCTTGCACGGTTACATAAACTGGACATTCAACTCTCTTCAGCTGTTTTACGTCAAAACTTTTGTGTGGAGCAAACTTTTGGAGGTATTTCAATATTTATGGATATGTGTGCCGTTCTATTATATGCATGTTCTGCAGCTGTAAGGGCCAAATCCCACATGTTTTCGGGGAGGCCTAAGTTGCACATGCATGCTCTTGTCTTCTTTTGGATAGCTTAGTTTAGTCTTTCGGGTTTTTCGTTCAGTTCAGGCGTGTCAGGGCTGGCCAGCTACAGTTCTGTGCCTAATTCATGCAAGACCTCTTAGGTATACCCACTAATGAATTCCGTCTGTTGATCCGTTCTCAGATATCATATTTTGCCGTCATAACCTAAGAGATTTCTTGGAGTCCTAATGAATCTTTCCAGGCAGCAACTAGTCTCGCTTTTGGATTGCATTGGGTATGCTAGGGTTAATTTGGTGTAGTCGTCTATGAAGACAGCTGTAAACTTGTATCTATTGGCATAGGACTTCGAAATAATTGGTCCCATCAAATATGAGTTTATCATCTCAAACAGTCTCTCTGATTTAGTGCGGTCGTCACTGAAAGAAAGTCTGTTAATTTTAGAAATCATACAAACGTTGCGCGGTGAGATGAAGTCATTAAATTTAATATTTTTCAGATTTTTGATCTCTGGAAATTTCAGTTGAAATTTTCTCAGGTAGTCAAGCGAAGCATGTCCCAGCCTCACGTGCCGCAACATTACCTTATTATCCTTATCGATTTCTCGTAGATACTGGTAAATGGACTTTCAGAGGTTGTGATTTCAATTGGCTCAAGTTCATCTGTGTCGTGCAGTTTCTGATTATGCACAGAGCAGTCGAAATCCATGTTAGTCTTTGTTCTATTAGTTTTATCGGTCTCAATAATCTCTTTATAAGTTTCGTCGATCGCGTCGCCTGAAGGCATTTCAATTTCATTGACTTTATCATTTTGGATGGTTATCAATCCATGCTGTGATTTTGCTCATATTATACATTAATCTCTTAGGATTCTCAGCCACTAAATAAGTATATTTTCTTTTCTTGTTACAGTTACATTTCACGGTCTTAATTTTGTTATTATTGAACTTGATTTTGATCAACCAACACGGTGCTTTATATACTCCTCTCAAAAGTATATTATCTGTTTTTAAATAAAAAATTTATATTTTGGGATCATCTATACATATTGACATGCCTATTTCAACGAACTTTCGAAGCGCCAATTATCCGCGAGCATTTCAGTACAGATAACTTTGTCTAGCTTAATTTTGTTGTTGTTATTCATTCCTATAATTATACCCTTTCCCCCCGCTCTCAGGTCTTCTGCTGGGTCGTCTTTGGCGAATTTTATCACAAGTGAATCAGTCTCTTTAAAGCTTGTGTTATATTATTTTACATTTACTAGGTGCTCTGTAGCAGTGGAATTAGCTATAAAACTAATTAGATTTTTGGAATAAGGAACACGATCGGCTTAAGCAGAACTGGAGATTAGAGTCGAGACAGTCACTTCTTGAGGAATTAAGTAACCTTTATTATTAAAATTTTTTTTTTTCTTGAATTTCCCGTCTTTTTTGTTTCTGTCGCCCTCACGTTCCTTAGACTCATTGCCTTTGTCTGAATTATTCTTACTTTCATTGTTTTTGTTTTTAGATCTTTTGGATCTGTGACATGTTCAAAAATATCTTAAGTCGCGTTTAAGGGCATAATTTATAATCATATCGAATAGAGGCACCTGTTCTAACGGAATCTTATTGCAGTCTCTGTCTCACTATGTTTACTAAGTAGTTGGTGACGTTATTTTCTAGTCGGCTATCTCTTTTGGTAGAGCTCTGCTTTAAACCACGACCATGCAGTTTATTATTTCTAAATGTAGGATTGAAGAAAGCATTTTTGTAATTTACCTTATGCTGTCATTCGGTCTAAACGGTCTCTTTTGCTGTTGCTCAGTCAGTTGTTGTCTTTCTTGTTCCTTGGCTTGTCATAATCATTCCATTTCTTTGGTCCGTTTCTGACGCTCAGCCTGCTGGACACGGACCTGAAGCTCAGCTTCCTTGGTACGTATTCAACGCTTAGCTTCTTGATTAGCTCACAGCGAGAGATAATCTTGAAAGAGAATCTCGTCCAGGTATTTTTATGATTTGCCTAATCGGAATCCAGTTCGTTGAACAGCTGGCGAAAGATATTCCGAGCCTTTATATGTTCTTGTCCATAGCATATTTCAGTGCGTAAACGCGTACGAAGAGAGAATCAATTCTCTCATGCAGTTTCTTGAAATCCCTTTTGTGAATCTTGGTGCCACAAACTTATCCTTGACCGGATCGCAATTAATTAATGGTGGAGCATCAAGAGCTTTCATATTATTAATAAACATGTCAATATTACTTTTGAAAGTATAACCTGCAAGTTTACGTTAAACTCCTATCACGCTGAACGTTTAAGTCACTTTTCCGGTGACTTGGAACTTTGGAGATTTTCGGGATTGCTCCAGTCTTTGCACTTTTTGTTGCTGGTACTATAAAAGGCATGGGTTTTGTGGGCTTAACGGTTACTGTCGTTTCTTTGGGCACTTCCTGGGAAGCCACAGCTGCAAGCAATGGCACGCACCATCAATAGGTGACAGCGCCGTGCCCTTATCTCCCCCTCCCCCCCCCCCACCCCCCCGACCAGCCGTTCCCTATTCTCGGAAGCAAATACGTGCGCACATTAAAAAATTTAAATGGCAGTGCTGTCACTATCTACGCCGCGCGTGCAAGAAATAGCTTTAGGAATAAAAAGATTAACAATAACATGCGAGAAAGTGGCTGCCCTCGTCCAACACTCGTCGCCTCGTCTGCGTTCGATGACAGGTCCCGCGGCCTCTCGTCAAAATAGACCGGTAGCACGATGATGAAACATGTAAATAATTACTTACCACGGCCACCATCCTTGACCACCTCGTCAATTCTCTCGAGTGGCATGTTGTCCATGTTACTTGATTCAGCCACACACCACTTAAAAAAATGCAGCAAGCAAGAAAACGCATTGAGAGATAAACTAAAAACGCATGTAGTAGACTCATAGCACTCGGACACCCGGGAAAAACGTCTTTTACTCAAAGAACAAACTCTCACTCATCCGACCTCGCGCAGTGGAATTTTTGCCTCGGCCCACAAGCTGTTGGCGAGACGATTTGTCGAAAATATTTTTATCATAGCACGTAAAATTAAGTATGGTGACAATATAAAGCTAATTAATCAAGCCTTAGAGAATGTCATGAATAATTGCAATGATTGGAAAGGAGACCGATTACAAAGATATCAGAATTCTCTAAAGCGTGAACCTGAAAATGATAAAAATGAAAGAAAGGAAGCTCAATATCGTTTCTGAATTAAAAAATCATTTTACAAAAAAGAAACTGACGGTCAAAACGATTTTGGGTGAAATTAAAATTGAAATTAGCATCACTTGTACTGGTTACCAAAGTCTTCTTTTTAAGAAATAAAATTTATGCATGAATTATGGGTATTATTAAAAAGTCTCTTGCTTCTTACAAATTGAAAAGAAAATTTAAAAAAATCTGCTTTTCATTTAGGACATCAAAATTTTAGTTCGTATTGGTAATATATATGTCATATGTATGTTTTCTATTCGTCGAGACAAGTTTAAAAGAAATTAAAACTGTTTTGCGGCAAATTAAGGATTATTATGCAACGTTGTAAAAAAAATCACAATTAAGAGACGAACTTGAGACTTATTTGCGATATGTTTTAAGTATGGGTGATATACGCCTTCCATGAAGTACGGCTATTATAGCCTGTCCATACACGCCCCTGATCACACGTTTCATATGGGCACTGTCAGCTATTCGAGATATTGATCGTATGCTAGTACAACCGGTAAGCTTATTTTTGATCAGGATACTACATACGCAAGTGCATGGTAAGGCGATTATCGATGCACGGTATTTAGAGGAGCCTTGTGTAATCCCACGTCTTATATTGGGGATTGTTTATTGCAATTTTTTATTGGTTCTCATTTAAAAAGTAAGTGTCAGAATTTGTTCAGACGAGTATGGACTCAGCATTTATTGCTGTAAACGGTGGTCACCGTGGTTAAAGTGCTTTTGATGGTCTCTCCATGTATTTATGTTTGTATGTATTTTCTTATCAATAATTATATGTATTATTATACGAATATATTTATGTATGTATTTATGTATAAATGCATGTAAGTTGATGTATATGTATGTACATGCATGTATGTATATAAGTATGTATGTGTGTAAAAATGTACATATGAATGTTTATATGTATGTATGTTTATATGTCTATTTATTCATGTATGTATGTATGTTCGTATGTTTTCCTGTGTATGTGTATGTCTTTACATATATATATATATATATATATATATATATATATATATATAGACTTAATTATAAAAATATAGATGTATAAACGTATGCATGTACGTATGGACGTGTGAATATATGTAAGTACGTACACTGAAAAATATCTGGCACTTACAGACCCTTGGCTTTCTTAGACAGAGATTAATATATCAGTATATATACTGTTGTTACTGTATTAGTACTTATCTCAGTAAAACTTGTGGGTACATAAGAATGTTATAGTTAAAGCTCAAAGCAGATATCGCTTCATCGTAGGTTTAAATATTAGAAACTTCCGAAAAAATGCAATGCTGCGAGTACAACGCTCAAACGCTCTTAAATTAATATTGGTAGTCCATGACTTCAAGTTTTCGGTCTGACTTTGCCTGTTGATTTGATGTATATATACCGTGTATAAGTAGCAGCTCTCGTTCGCAACTGATACAGTTGTTTACACAATAAAATATATATTAGATTCTCCCCTATAAAAAAACTGCTCCTATATGATAACCACAAGGTGAAGTGAAAAATCAGGTAATATGTTTCATCTAAGAATTAAAGGTCAATACAATAAATTTAAATTTAAATTTTTTGCAAAATAATCAAAATATAAGAGGGTGATAAAAAAACTTAAACTGTATGGGAACCAAAGACTTAAGACGGCTTGTAAGATAATGGTACACAGTTTGAATGCATAATTATGAAAAAATATTGATAATTAATATAGATAATAAGAATAAGCGTAAAACGTTATATTAATTTAGTTAATACCTATGTACAACAACATTGATATTTATTTCAAAACAATTTTTAAAAAATATAGAAAAATTAGATATTATATTTACTATAAATTAAAAGTAAATACATATTCTTATACTTAATTTGAGTCAATCATGATTAAATGTGTCAATAAAAGTCGTAGTCACCTAAAAAATTGACAAAGAAATGAAAATAGTTTTATACGACTATGTAAATATTTATAAATGTATTAGATTAATGTAAACAAGTTGCTGTCTATTAGCTGCTGTTATATTTCAATTTTTTTTCTCTGATGTATTTGAGTAAAAACGAATATAAATTAGATTTTTTTAAATGGTTACTAATTATTTTCTAATTAGCTAGATAGTCTCGGAATTAAAGTTTTTGATCACTTGTAATTAATTTTTTTTTTCAAATCTTATTTTTGAGTATGGTAGGGTACATTTATTTTTTAAAGAAATATTTAAGATTTGAAATAGTGTAAAAAAGCATGTGATTATAAATATACAAAGAACTTTTTATACATATAGATGTAAAAATATTTGTAAACGAAATATAAGTGTCTAAAATGTAGAGATCACTGCATTGCTAGTTTAAACACTGCAAAAAATTATAGATTGTTGATTTATGGACCAAGTTATCTTCAACCGTATGGATAAAACTAATAATACGAATATATGCTTGTATTTCTATTAGTTACTAACAAAACCGATGTGAACATCAATGCAAAGCGAATGGTTCGTGGGCAGTAGTGCGGGTGGGCTGCGTTTGCGGGAATGTTGGGGGCTGCGTGGACTGTGTTTTAATGGTGGTGAGTGGGTGGTGAAGCGAAAAAATTGCGTTTATAGTACTGCATGGGATCACTGGGGTCTGTGAAGGAGGAGGGGGGTGTAAAAACAAATGACAATTTTCAAAACATATAAAAGTTGAACGAATTACGACGTAAATTGCGGTGGGTCCAGCGGTGAGGTGCGGAGGGGGCAGCCAAATTTAGACCCATACAACTATATATATACCAGCAGGGCTTCGCTTCCTGCGTGCTTAACTTTCTAAGTAACTCTCCTAAGAGCTGCTTTATCCTAGTTATTGTTTTCTCATTAACTTATAATACAAATTGAACTATTTTGTTACAGTGTGTTAAAGGTTCCAAAGGATTGTATTATTTTTTTCAAATGAGTAACTTATGTTAAACAACTCTCTAATTTTTGTAGCCGAACGACATAACACAGCTTCATCCATGGTCATGTTCCAGTGAATGTCGTGTTTCAAAATTCCGCGCATTTCACATACGTCTCTAAAAGTGGCTCACGTTTGTTCATCCACAGAGCTTAAATTTTCAAAACTCGTTGGACCTCTCACTGCATTAAGCAACATTCTCAAATAGTAGCACTTAAAGTTACTAACTTGCCCGGTGTATATTCGACCTAGTGCATATCCGAATTTCCCGCCTGGCCCACCCTCGACTGGTGTGTCTTGTACTCTACGTATCTATTCTTTTGTCGATGAATTCGAAGTATAGTACCGCGGCCCTTTAGAGTAGAGTTAGGTTATTGCAAAATCATCAATTCGGCAGACGTAGGAGAACGCTGTCAATCTCGATCAGTATAGTAAACACGCTCACCATTGGGTAAATGCACTGCCAGGTGGAAGAAAGTTGGATATCTTTCGTGCAATGGTAATCCTAAAATTCTATATACTGCTTCGTTGCTGCTTACGTATTGAACAGCCCTGGACGTTTCAATTTAATTTCTAACATCAATGTTGACATTACCTGCCTGACGAACGTTAAAAATTGCTTGACCGCTGCCTCTGTTAATGTATTGACAAATACATTTAATAGCTTGCACTGAGCTGCCCGATTCCACATTCACAAGTGCATCAAAAGTTTTTAATGGCAGGTGGTTATAATGCACTATTCAGCTATTGTCTATTGTAACATCATTGCCTCCAAGTTTTAAAACAGCTGTGCGTCCTCCATCTTGTGTTGCTCTACGCCTGTAAAGTGGATATCCATTATCATTTGACTGTGTATCTTTCAATAGCGCTTGGGGATAATTCTAAGTACATTTTCCATCCTCCATGCAAGGAGATGACATGCTGTGTTCACCACATGGCCCATGAACCATATCTTTGATCGCTATGTCGTGAAGCATTTTATCTTTGCCTGGGTTTGGAATTTCAGCACTAATGATATCATAAACTTGGTCAGGTCGTAATTCTTCCTTTAACTACACTAAAGCATGTACGTGAGGTAAGCCACGTTTCTGCCACTCTATCAAGTACATGTAGCATTGGGTCTAGCCAAATATTTTTCCTTTTGTGAGCAGTCGCATCATTTTTTTTACTTTTATTCGAAACACTCGTTGGCAATGAGGTCGTGGCAATCTATAGAAGACTGTCCAGTTAAAAGCTCGTTAACAATTTCTTTCTAATTAAGGTTGCAGATTAACGTAAGTCTGGTAGACCATAAGTGCGTATTATTCCGCGTTCATAACACAATATCCCGACAGATATTATGTTTATTTTCTGCCACGATGGCTGCTACGTCGTGCAGTGGGCAGATTCAGGTTTTAGTGTCAAAAACCTAATATCTCACGAACGAAAAACGGTAGCTGAAAAATTCTTATTGGAGCTTACAGCTTCGAAAATTAAAAATATAGAAAAAATAGTAGGTGTCTAAGACTGTCAAATCCTAACCTCAATTTTATTTTTCAAATTCAAAAAATTATAAATTTAGCAAAACATCATTAGAATGACTCAGTTATCTCAATAAATTTTGTTTATTAGAGATAATTTACGATTATTACAAGGTATGTAATAAAATTAGATGTATCCTAAAAAAAAAAAAAAATTTCGAGTTGAAAGTATCTGAATCCTAATGTTATGAAAAAAATTATAGAGACATTATTATATTTTATTAGAGCTTAAGTCTAGGATTATAGAAAGGAAAAAAAACATGAGGAGAAAAGCTTGATTATGTGATTTTAGCCTCAAAATCAATTAATATACTAGAAAACCCACTAATTTGAAAAAAAACATTACGAAAGTGCCTTAATTACTTCTATTTTAATTATTGTTTAATCTCATCACAAAGTATTTAATTACTTATTTGTTAATCGAACATGTTTAACAAGTTCCGTGAAAAAATAATATAAAAAAGCACAAAATTATGTAAGGAATATTTTATGATCGCATAACCTTCAAAAAAAGGAAAAAATGACGTATTTTAAAGATAAAGCTGGATAGGAAAAAATAACAATTTTACGTGATTTTTAGAAAGAAATTTACTACCAAGGGGCATGCATACTTAGGTTCCCCCTTAAATCACAACGTAACCTTGATTTACCAAATCTTAAACAGATCATTATAAAATTACGGTACAAATTGTTGAAAAATTGCAGAAGGTTAAGAATAACGATTTAAAAATGCACAAGTATTTTGGAAGGATCTTATGACGACATACACTCCAAAAAACACAAAAATAATATATTTCAAAGGAAAAATTAGGCAGGAAAAAAATAATCTTCATGTGTGTTGCAAGAGAGAAATAATTATCAAGGTTAACGAGTGAAGAAATTTGGGTTGACATCACAACGTAACCTCAATTTACCGTATTTCTGATGTATCTTTATATGATGACAGTTAGATAATTTAATAAAATTACAGCATCTTGTTGCTATTAAAACAGGAACATTGAAATGCACAGGTTATTGTAAAATAAATCGTTAAAGGTTTAATTAAAACTTTATAAAAGGAAAGGAATTAGTCTGACAATTAATAGTATGACACATTTGAGTGGAAGAGGAAATTTCATTAGTGTACTGTGTGTATGGGCTTCATAGTTACAGAAGTCGCAAATCAAGTTAAAAGGCATTTCGAAGTTCGATTAATAAATAAGTAATAAAATACTTCATGATAAGATTAAAAAAAATTAAAATAAAGGTAATTAAGGCATTTTCCTAATTTTTTCGATTTAACTTAGTTTTTTCTAGTATATTAATTGATTTGGAGGCTAAAATCACATAAATAAGCTTTTTTACTCATGTTTTTTTCCTTTCTATAATCCTAGACTCAAGCTCAAATAAAATCTAATAATGTGTTTTTTTTTCTTATAACATAAGGATTCTGATACTTTGAACTCGAAATTTTTTTTTTTAGGGTTGGTTACATCTAAATGTATTACATACTTTGTAATAATAGTCAATTATGTCTAATGAACAAAATTTATTGAGATAACTGAGTCATTCTAATGATTTTTTGCTGAATTTATAATTCTTTGAGGTTAAGCAATAAAATTAAGGTTATGATTTGACAGTCTAAGAAACCTACTGTTAAATAATTTGTTATTATTTAACTTTATTTACTTAAATGTGTGGACGGGGTCTAACGTTTTAATATGGGCTGCGGAACCAGCAGTCGTTTAGCTACCATCCCTTTGATCATTTATTGAGAGAGAGAGAGAGAGAGAGAGAGAGAGAGAGAGAGAGAGAGAGAGAGAGAGAGAGAGCGGAAGAGGGTGTCAGAATTAAATGTATGTCATTAAACTTCAAATACCTTGTTATTGATATATTTTTCTTTATTTGTGTATCATAACTATTTATATTCACTATACACTTTATTTGTGTATAATAAATATTTATGATATTAACAATTTATGATTTCACAGTTAGCTAGTAAGAACCACAGTAGTCCAAGATCAAATCAATTGGTATATCTAAATGACTTTAACAAACTGCTTTAGTTACTGTTAGCTTAACTAATTAGTCCACACTGGATGAGTGGCGACGAGCTACTAAACCAAAACGTCGCGCAGAGGCAATACATAAGATAAGGCCCCGCAGGAAGTTTTGGTTTCACAACTAGCGTAAGCGAGGAGGTGCATTTCCGCGAAGAGCAATACGTGCTGACCAGATGTTTTGGACTTCGTACTTGCTTCGGTTGTATTTCGACACCTAATTCAAATCATAATGAGTCCCAAAGTACCAAGTCAGCATTGTTTAGGGACAACTTTGATTTCCTAGTAAAACTATTTGTTTCAATATTGTATTATTTCTTAATTGATATCACAACATTTTATCTTTTAATTAGGGAATCAAAGTTGTTACTTAACAGTCTCCTATTCTTAAAACAATCACCGTCCACGGCAAAAATATAGTAAAAAACAATCTTATAGTGTATATACGAAATATTTTATAATATAAAAATACATCAAATGGGAAGAAATTGTGCAAAATGGATGTATTCAATATATGATATGTATGAGTTAATAAGTTCAGTGATGCCAACAAATGTATTATGATTATATATAATTTATGTAAATACATATGATAAAGTGGATGATAAAAATAATTTTTTTTTTTTTTATACTTTAGTTCAAAAGTATTTCTGTCCATCTTTTGTTTTCACTTCTGTAGTAAGGTGTATTACTTGATTTTGTTGTAGTCCTTGATTATTTATTCTCGAATCATATTGGAGCAATGTTCCTTTACCGATTTTGGTCCTTTTTTTTTATCTTTATGATATCTATATTACAGATTTTACATGCTTTGAGCATATCTATTTGAGTTTTGCACAAAATTGCATTTATTTCTATGTCACTTTCATAGATATTAAATCCACATCTACCGTGGACTATAACGTCTTGTTGTGTTGGTGTTTTATGTTTATTCGCATAGCCAATTCCATAATCCTCAAGTCTGTTTATAGCTCTGCACGTTGATTCAGTATTGCAATAAGTTGTAAACGCCATATATAAGTCTCTATCATCTTGTGTCTTTGCATCTAATTTTATATAATTGATGTCATTTAATGGGCCCAAACTCATGAGATATTTGGTCCATTCGTTTGTAGTCGCTGTCGCCAGTACTTTCATTATTAACCTTGGTGGACATTTTCCTGGTTTAATTTTAATGAGGTGGTCGGTACTGATGCAGGCACTGAATTTTAAGTGGTTTTTGGTTTGCTCGTTATGCAACGAACAACTGCTTTCGGTACTGCATGGATTATTGCATGAATTATCTTGTTTGTACGTTTTACTTGTAAAAATATTAGTGAGGATTGATCGGTTTGTTCTTTATTATCAATGAATTCGGGAGCATATTGAGTTGATGATTGTATCTACTGTATCAGAAATAATTATTTGAGTCCTTTGGACGTGGCCAATGCTTCGGGCTCGTTATAATAAATCACTTCATAGATACTGCAGAACTCTGCACAGGCCTTTTCTTGTATAGCCATTACTGCTTTGTAACGCTGAAGATTCGATTTCAGCAACTCCCGTGAACGGGGTCCTTCAATGTTTATACTCAAACAGCGTTTATTAGCATCTGACCATATAATTTTTTATGTTTGAGTGTCCATTATTGTATCTGTAAGTGTGATTAAATAGTTTTGAATTCATACATGTATATGTGTGTATATTTGTTATAGTGTATTTCATGCTGATTAATTCCAAAATGTCATAAGTTATTGATGAGTGAGAGTAATAAAAAAAGAAACATGCGGAAAAGATCGAGCAAAAGAAATACATTTATATACTTTCACTAAATTCAGAGTATTAATCTTATTATAATTTATGATTACAATAGCTTATAACATCACACCAACGATATTTTAATCAAAACAATTTCAAAGTTATTCTGTGTATTGTCGATTTTTTATACATGTATAGTATATATATATATATAATATTTACGTAGTAATTATTATTATTGCAGAAGCTGAGAGGATCCTTTTTTTGAGTTATTTTTGAACATTTTAGAATCAATCATGGATATAAGTTTATTAGGGTAGGATATTATTTTAAATTTCTTACTTAATATTTGTAAATGTAAATTTATTATTTAATTATTTCTCTATTTCTCAATTAGACTTTCATGTACATCTACATTTCCTTTTTTTGTTTTATAACCATCAATAATTTATATCCCTTTAAATCATTACTAATTTTATTTTCAATAGAGTAAAATACGTAACTGATTAAACATGCTACAACATTTTAGAATTTCTTTTTACATGGACATAATATTATAATTTTAAACGCACAACATATCATTGAACTTTCAATCTTAACACTGCAATGATGTATTTACCTACATAAATAACTTATACGTCCAACGTTTTCCCATCCTCTACTTTGAAGTATACAACTTTTACTTTTTCGTCTATTTTGTATGATTTTTATTGATTAAGTTCATCCATTCTTCGATTAGGCATAAATAAGGCCATCTACTCTTGTTCATTCTTATAATGTGCAAAAAGTCAATTTCTTCCCTTCTTCTTATTCCTATTTCTAGGCTTACTATTGCTTCCTCCATTTCTCATATATATCCTAGTGTGTTTGCATTCAAACCTAACATGATATTTGTAAATCTGAATCTATTTATCCCCCTTTTTCTTTCCTTTTTCATTCTCAAATCCATGCCTGCACCTCCCCGCCACTAGTTTCCTTACATATCCTTGTGTCTTTGCATTTGAACTCAACTACATATTTTGAATCTGCCTTCTATTTTTTCTGTTTCATAAATAAGTCTCTGCTGCGTATGTGAAATATAATTTTATAATTTAGTCCATGAAAAATAATATTTGATTTCAACTTTATACTTAATCTCTTTTGCTTAACCCTAAAACTGCTTGGACTGCCTATTGCACCCTACCTGCTATTTTTTTTATGTGCCACGAAAATTTTCTTTTAAAAAGCATATTAATGGGTTCATGTCCTCTTTTAAAACCTCCAATGCTTCCAATTTAAATTAAAACAGATTTGTTTCTATCCTTTTTTATTCGTGAGAATAAAGATTTTTTGAACAAATACAGTCATATCATTTTTTTCTTTTAAGGAATCATTTTTCAGCTCATTTTACAAGCTCCAATCATTAATGATATCTTTTTAATATAAAATTCAAACAAACAATTTTTCACATAACCTTTGCTTTCTGTGCATATGCCCCTTATAGTATACTGTGTCTTACTATGTTACGCAAGATTGTTATTCTGTTAGTTAAGATGACTGTGTTAGGTAAACTAGATTATTTTGAAACTAACTGATTATCGATCTATCAGAAACATCATGTGCTAAGTCAAATCACTCATTATAACTAAGAAGTTCGTACGACTAAGAACATAGTTGTGTATGTTCTTGTGATTAGCTATGTATACTTATTGTCATGGCTTATATATGATTATACATAAAACAAGGTCTGCTAGTATATGGACAGCAACCAATCATCAGCCTGCCCTGCTTTGTTCTATATTAAATATTTAAAAAATAAATAAGGCAATTTAATAACATGGCAAACATGAACATTAAATAATCTACACGTTACAATCGATTCAGAATTGCTAAAATCATGACAGGCCTGTCGTCGGCTCTTACAATAGCTGCTTTGAAAGACACCTTATATTTTGTACATCATGTATAATTATTTTTTACACCGTGTATAATTTAAACTCAACCAGCAGCATGAGAACGTATTTTGAGCTGCCCTAATTTGTTTTAATAGGATTTGGGAGATTTCGCGGTCAGTGTCAATTTCTCTTATAATTATAATCTTAAAACATGTAGAAGTGAGTAATCTAAATGAAACCAAATAATAAAATCCTATCGATGAACTTATAATGAAGTTAAGTGAGTAAGAGGTTAGTAGGAGGTGATGAGGAGGTTAAGGATAGCCGGGGGAGCTGAGGGGGAGCGGGAGGAGCTAACCCTAAAAAAATTGGGTTAAAAATTACGTTAAAATAAATGAGTAGCTACGTGATTTAAGTGGGTGCCGAGGGGAGCTGAGGAGGGGGGGTGGGGCTGGGACTCACTTTTGTTTATACAACTATATAATATAGGAAGATATATATATATATACACATTTATAGTATTTTTATTTATGTATCTTATTTCTTTACATAGACAAGTATTATTTGTATCAGTATAAAAGCCAGAAAGGATTATTGAATACAACAAAATTGTGATGTTTGCAGCCCTTTATATAGTGCAATTATGTCACGCTAATATATTGCACTAATAACTAAATATTCAATATTTTGCTTTTCTTGTCTTTAAGCTAAAATCTAAAAATTAAGATGATGTATTTCCTTGTTTCAGAATAAAATCTGTTAGAATAATGAAGTTTGATTGCCGGGTTCAAAATCTGGTTCTGATGATTTTCTCTCGTAAATCGGTAGAGGTTCCAAAGGTCGATTTGATTTTTGAACCTTTTATACGTTGTTTTATTCAGCACGTAATATCATGCCTTTGATATGTTATAAACTTAACTTGATGTGGCCAAAGGATTGAGTTATTTTTGGATTCATTTAGTATTGTGCACTTCTTTTGATGGGTTCGGCGTACTTAGTGTGATTTTTAGGTTCTCCGATCTGCAATGTTAAAATAGCACTACTAGATTTCATGTATTTTAAATATCCTTGAGATAATCATCCTTGTCTGTCTCAAACGGCATAAAAATATTCTAAATTTTCAAATTGAGCAAAATAGTTGAAGAAGTCTTCTTCTCTTTTCTTTTCTTTTACATTCCATGGTAGGAGATAAATAAATCGTTTTGGGTCTATGTTTGGAATCTCATTTTTATCGTCATTTCGTAGTGTTGGCGAATAAGATTTCTCAGGTTGTATAATACTAGACTTTATCTTTTATGTGAGAGATCCTGATTGTTCTATTTATTTTCTCTTACTAATTATCACATCAGATACATTGATAAATGAATCATTAGCATGAGCTACAGTTACAGTTCATTGCGAATTATTATGAAAATGTAAAACTATATGCATTTCTTTGACGCTTTCTTTACTTTCTAAGCCTTCAATTATTTCATATAATGGATCATTCACATCAATTATCGTTTTTACTAAAACTTCCATATTGGTGTTGGAGTACATACTTAACCTGTAATTAAATTAGGATCCAAAACATTACATATGAGTCCATTTCTAATTTCTGTGTTGTGTGTCGTGCAAATTTTAAATTATACATTTTCTTAATAGGATGATGCTTAGGTGTTTTAATTATTTATTCCTCTATTTCTGAATGAATTGCCTCTAAATTAAGTTCATCTGCAGTGGTTTCCTTTTTAATGAAAACTTTGGGCTCAATATGGATTGTGTTTGTAACCTGTTTACCAGATTGTTCTGACAACTCTCGGATGGTTCTCCTTTTAGAGCAATCCCGTATTCCCTCAAAGACAATGATGATGACAAGTATAATTATTATTGCTTCGGTGATGGTTCTAATCAGCGTAAAGGCAAAGTTCTTTTTTATTTCCAAACACTGGCTACGTATCATCTCCATTCGATTCATTATTACATTTAGTCTTATTTCTTCAGTTCTCCACGAATCATCATTAAAATTCAGTTCTTGAAGTTCTCTTGTGGCAACATGCAAAACATCAAGGCCTGCGTAATACCTCTGCTATCTTCAAGAGCTGGTACACTTAATATTTTACTCGTTCCACAATAAGAAATTATGATTGGTATCCTATCTACGAGTTTTGAAGTAACTATAAATCTGGTATAAGTTTTTCGTCCCAGTATACATTGTCTTTCATATTATCAAATAATATAGATTACTTTTTCCTTCAGCCTGTCCTCAGATTTTAAGTCTCTGTCGGTTATAGAAAGACTTATTTAAACTTATAGAGTTAAGATCATGCCCCAACGCCTCAGAAATCGCTCCAATAAGGTGCACAAAATTCCTATAGGATATCTTACAGCTATCGAAGGCCGCTACAACCTTTTTAGTCATTACATCTATTTTATCTCTTACATTCTGAGATTTATAACTATGTCCATAAATTAAATAATCACTGGATTGACTACTAAATCATTCCAAAGAGGTAGGTTGCGATGATGATTCACCTAAAACCAAATCGAATTTTATGAATCAAATCATAGAAGATTGGAATTTAAATTAAATAGAAATTCGCAAGTCCAAGGTAAATATGTAAAAATGTCATACGTAACATAATTTTAACATTGGTTAAAATTTTCCTATGTATACGATCACACAAATCTTGTGTCAAAAATGAGAAGCAGACTGTTATTGTGTTCATTAACTATATCTACAGCACAAAAATTATCAATTAGTTTGATTCATATCAGAATTACCAGAAGTCTTATCATAGGGAGTATTTCGATTAAGTTTTTGGTCATATCGATCTGAATGTTCTGGATTTTCTGGATGCTCTGGACACTCTGGTCGTTCTGTTTTTATTCTGGTTGTTCTGATTGCTCTGGTTCCTCTAAATCCTCTGGTTCCTCTATGTCTGGACCACATTTTTCTTGTTGGACAATGCAATCAACATTTTCTACAACTGAAATATTCATTGAATGCTACACTAGAAAAATTCAAAATGAAACGACAAATGAACCATGGACTTTATGAAACAAACAAAAAATATACTCTTCTTCCTTCTAACCTCAAAACAGCACCTTCGCCGCTTGATTTTAAGTTCTCAGGCAAAAAAATAGTATACGTGAGTCGTTCGAAAAGGCTTCTTTACGAACCTCGTAACGACCTTCGCCTTCGGCTCGTGCGGTAAACCTCTCGGTTCGTAAATACAAGCCTTTGCGAACTCGTCCGTAATCTACTATTATGCAATAAGTTTTTAACAGAATCCCCATCGATATTGAAATATATTATTTAAAATGTGAACTTTAAAGTTTTTCAAGTAATAGATTTGAATTTAATATTTTCTTAAATCATATCGATTCTTATTTAATAAAATTCATATCAAGGGACTGTTATTATGAAATGTTCGAAAAATTAAAAAATAATTCATCATACGATCCTTGTAAAGACACGGTTTTATTAGATTGAGCTTTACATTTTACATGATTCAATTAAACCAAACTTATAACTACATCTTCGTCCTGAAAAGAATAATTTTTTATGCTCATCTAGTTTCTGCAAGATATCTCTTTGTGCAATATCAAACTTCATATTGAGTTTATGTTTAAAGTCATTTTCTTCGTCAACTGATAATTGTTTTTTTTTTTTTTAATTCCACGATGATCGTTGTACAGTTTTTCGTTTTTTTTTTTTTTTTTTTTTTTTTTTTTTTTTTTTTTTTTTTTTTTTTTTTTTTTTTGTTTTTTTTTTCTTTTTTTTATTTTTCTGTCTTTTTTTTTTTTTTTTTTTTTTTTTTTTTTTTTTTTTTTTTTATTTTATTTTTTTTATCACAGTAAAATTTTGGGTTAAAAGTAATAATGTATAATCTTGATGCTGAAAAATTATCTGGTGTAAATTACATCGAATTTATTTTCAAATAAATTGATACGTACCTGATACTATAACTGAACAACGACAATTTACTACTGTTGGATTGAAAGATAATTGGCTGCCTCTTAAGAAAGACGGTCAAAAAAATGCTCGGTGATAAAAAGAAGAAGATTTAACGTGATTGACGTATAATTATTGGCTCTTTGGCGACTTTGAGTGCTGTTATGGCGAAACATGAGAGAGACTTAAATATAACTTTGGCGCTACAAATATTTTTATCATTCTGTCTCTTTTTCTACTTGCTATTACTTATTTTTACTTGGCAGGTGAGCTGAGTTGGATACACACTATACTTAAATTCCACATTCTAAGGTATACGAAGAGTCTCTTTCTACTCAAGGTTTCTTAGAGATTCAACGATATATATTTAACGATTCAACGAGAGGGGCAAATAAACTGAATAATCTAACGAATAAGTACGTCATGACGGGTATCACACTTTTATAAGACTGTAGGCAAAATTGAAGTGTAACAAAAGCATTATTTTAATATTACTAGTCTTGCAAACCGTTATTAAATATCCTCTATTACATAAACACCATGTGTGGTTTTTAATTCTTTCATCTCGTCTATCGCATAAAACTCGCTTAGAGTACAATAGAAGTATAAATAGTATTTGTTACTATAATCTCAAATGATCACTCGCTATCTTTTCCTTTTGCGACACTAATCTCTAACCTTTCTCGAGCACGAACAACACACTACACCACCTGCACACCTTTCGACGTAACAGATATGTTGTTATTATTGTGTAATGTAGAGTTTTGAATTTTAAGGTTAGGATAAAAGAGCTTGCATTGCAGTCTGCATCATAAGCATAGGGAAGGTATTACTGTCACACAGGTTCTGTGCCCCGTCTGCTCTGGTGTGCAGTACAGAAGACACTTAAGGGGTGTGGCTATGTTTGCACTGATTTTCTCTGAGTGCACCAAAAACGTCGCGCTGAAAAATTTGCAGCAGACCGCTAACTTCTAAGCCAGGCGGCAGCACTCACACCCAGTCCTTATCGTATGACTCCCGGTCGGGGCGCGCTGCACTTCAGCGGCGGGAGAGCAGTGCGCTCCAAATAGGTCATTGGCGCTCCCGCTGAACGAGCGTGTCGCTGTTAGTCTATTTAGAAAATAGAAGCTCAATCACGGATGAGCGCGCGAGACTAACACACATTTTTTCCTAAGAGCCGCTATCGCGACCGTTCGCGGTAACTCCGAATAGATCCATTCATAATAGGATAGTTCGAAAAAGGGTGTATAATTACTGGTGGAAAATAACCTTAAATTCTTTCTTTTTCTGCCTAGAAACTAATTACAAGTAAATATTACAATTTTTCGATTTTTTTTCTAAATTTTAATAATAAATAAAACCGAACAAAATTTTGTTCAAGCTTTTAATTTATATTGATTATAGCTCGGCTGCATACTTTTTAAAAGATTTTTCATTGGTTGCCGCAAAAGCTGAGGAAAAACACATTCGATTGAAAAAAAAAAACGTCCCAATTGGTGCTCACAATCGTGAGTTGTATGTATTTGAAATTAAGCGACAATAAATGGACTAATTTTTATTGCAATTCACATTTTATGCGAATTTTAACTCTCAACATCAAACGCCTATAACTTTGGTTTTGAAGCTTCAAATCGTACAGATTTTTTTTCATCTTTTTTCGAGGTATCTGATTTTTCCGCAGCCCTTATTTCCGCCCGACCCTGACTCTCTAAAAAGTCATACAGCAGATATATAAGCGTCATAAACACGATCAATACATTTTGATTTGTAATCAAAACGATGAACTTCGTAGCGTTGAAGGCGCGTATTAACATTAAAAAGAATATTCCAATAAAATCTTATTCATATAAGGATACTAAAGGAACAAGTTGCATCAAAAATTCTAGTACATTGTTTATTTGGGTGCTCTTGAAGTGAAAAAATATAAAATAAGCCAATAATCGCGATTAACCCATTTCAAATACATGGGGCGACTTTAGGGGCTTAAAGGCACGCGAATTTGGTAGCAATCGATCTGATGCTTTTTCGACGCCTATTTTTTTGACAAATACTGTCAGAAAATCCAGGCCCATTGTCGAAAATCGCAATTTAGGAAATAAGTGTCACATATATGTATATATATATATATATCTTCCTATATTATATAGTTATATGAACAAAAGTTAGTCCCAGCCCTCCCACGCTCCCCTCCGGCTCCCCACAGCTCCCCCTAGAATCACTTACTAATTCGTTCATTTTTACGTGATTTTTAACCCAATTTTTCTGAGGTTAGCTCCCCCCCGCTCCCCCTCAGCCCTCCCGGTTCCCCATAGTTCCCCCTCCACCTCCCCCTCGTCTCCCTCTCAACTCCCCCCCATCACCTCATAACTTATTCTACAATACTCTCACACACAACTTAATTATAAGAACATGCATGTGAATTAATAATTTGGTTTCATTTTGATTTCTCCCTTCTACATGTTTTAAGATTAACATTATATTAACAAAAGTACAATAAAAAAACATGAGGGTGTAAAAAAAAAGTAGCTCGTTCTACCAAGATATTGATTCTATA
>JAPYYV010002810.1:22467-36978 GCA_030522625.1 Copidosoma aretas
TCATGCCCCCCCCCCCCCAACGTTTTTTACATGATCAAAAGTAAGGTAGAAATAAGGTGAAGACATGCGAATTTTTAATAATTTTCTACAGTAAGTCTGACCCATCACGCCCTCCTCTATTCCCCACACCCCCATGCCCCCTATTCGAGTTAGGTTATCCCTTACTAACCTAACAATCCGCAAGGACTTAGAATTTATTTGAGTCTTATATATCCCCCCCCCCCTGCTCCCCCGCATTTTAACCATAGCCGAAGATGTCCGACGTGACGTCACACCAAAGAAACATTCTATCCGAAGTCTCCCGAAAACGGATGAACTATTTCAATTAAAGACGAATCCTTTTACCCAAGTCCTCCAACATCGTCAAACATTGCCAAAAACAACTGATCGCAGCTGAAGCCGCTCATTCGCAGCCACTCGGGATTTTCTGTTTTGCCCGCACGTCTTAAGGTACATTTTTATGGACGCTAGAATCCAGTAACAAGCGACTAATGACTTGGTCACGTGGTAGCTGTCGGTAAGGTAGTTCAGCATTTTTTTGTGGAAGCTTAACGTGTTGAGCTTTTTGGACGGACCACGTGACCAAGTCGCTAGTCGCTAGTTGCTGGATTCTAGCGTCTATTAAAAATAACCTTTATGTAGCTAATAGATATAAGCATAACAATAAAATGTGACCATTAGTAATACAACTGATGTAACAGATAACGGAACACCCGTACACTCGAGCACAATACGAAACGAAAATAAACATAACACCTACAACCAAATAACCAAATGGACTCGCCCGCTTACACTGTCTATTAACAGATCATTTATTTACTAAACGTGTAAGCAGAAAAGTATATTGGGTTACGGAATAAAGAACATGGAATAACACCCTATATTATACCCTAATAACACCCGATTGCAGGAATCGGGCAGAGCAACCAATTCATGCACATAATGCAAAAAAAAAACAAGTTTGTGAAAACCATAATTGTGCTAAAATCTAGCAAACTATATCTTAATAGTTACAAGCTAACATCTTCTTATCGCTTTAAATGTCTTTTTAATGCAAAATATCATTAGCCATATAATTCTATGTATTACACTTACTGTGATGGTGTATTATACTTTCAATTATAAAGTAAATGGATAAGGTTGGCTGGATAGCACATGCTTCTAACAACATAGAAAAATAATCACATTTGATGACATCTGATCTCTATATTTAAGAAAAAGAAAAAATTTGTCTCAATACAATGTTATAAGAAGATGTGTTTCCCTCAAACATCAAAAAAAAAAAAAAAAAAAAAAAAAAAAACTACGTCAAGAATAACTAAGTTGGCTCTTCTGAGTCAGGAAATAAAAATTGTTGACGTCAATTATACCGCTGATCAAACACATACTGAACGACCCGTAAAATTCAGCTAAATACGAAATCTAAAAAAAATAAAAACCAAGCACCTAAGACTAAACAAATTAATTCAATTGCCCGCTCAATCTGTTCGGAAATTAATAATTTATTTAGTGATTCAGAAGTTAAGCAGTAGTCTATTGTGTCTCGGAATAACGTACATAGTATAATCATACATTATAACAACAATCGGACAGATCAGCCAAAAAGTTTCTGTTTACATAGTTTATTAATATCTGGCTTTCTTTTATAGTTACACAAAATTTTCTATTTTATACTAATTGAGATTAAAATATCTGAAAAAATTTATAATTTACACTATATATAAAAAATACATAACACATGTAAATGACTTTATCAATATCTATTTCATTTAGTCTACTATAAACGTTACTAATTGATTATTTCAAATTTTTCACCATTTACAATTATTTAACGAAACTGAATTTTTAATTTCTACAAAAAATTTTTTTTAAATAAATTGAACGCCTGATCTTGTTTATACGATCCGTGTACAGTATTGACTTAGTCAAGAGCTACCTCTGTGAGTTAATATCGTATCACTTCCTCCTATGTTGCAGTTTGCATCCAACTTTTAATTAAAATATTTATTTACGCTTGTGTGAATAAATTTTTTTTACTTATTTTTAATATAAAATAATTAACTATCCAACAATTGTTGTGATAAGTTATTCGAAACTTTAAAAAATTAGGTAAAATCAAAAAAAAAAGGACATTTGAAAATAACCTATTACAGAAATGGGGCAGATCAACCGATTTATGCAGACAATGCAAAAAAAAAGATGCGTTTGCAAACCAATATTGTGCTGAAATTTAGCAAACTATATCTGAACAGTGATAAGCTAAGATCTCCTAATCAGATACCATGTCTTTTTAATACAAAATATTATTATCAATATAATTATGTCTGTTGTACCTACTGCAAAGATGTATTATACTTTTAATTTTAAGGTCGCTTCAGCGGGAGTAGTTTAGATGACATATGTAGTCCATTTAACAAGTCGAAACCCGCTGATTGCATTAGTGTCCTTTTTTACTTCCATAAATCTGAAATATTAGGAGATATTCGCCATTATTGTTACATATATATACTAGTGGGGCTTCGTCTCCTGCGCGCTCCGTGCGCCAACCCTCATGTTTCAATATTTTTATTCTCATGTCTGAATAATAAATAAAAAAGTTTTTTTTTTAATACACATATATATGCGTACAAACATAGATAACCAAAGCGATCTCATAAAAATTCGCTAAAAATTTGAACAGATATAGTCAACACATGAAATTAGTTCACTGATTTATCAAATAATTGTTGATGATTTAATACTGATAATAACTCTAATTAGTATTTAAGGTTAGTATTGATTTATACGTATATGTATACAATATTTACGCAATAATTATTATTACAGAAATAGTTGTTCGCCTTTGTTTGTTATATTTGGTCATTTTAGAATCAATCATAGATAGAAGTTTATTGTAAGATAATATTTTAAAATTTTTTCTTAATATTTGTAAATGTAAATTGTTTTTTTTTTTTTTTTTTTTTTTTTTTTTTAATTTAAATTTTTTTTTTTTTTTTTTTTTCATGTTATATACAGATTTTTACATACTTCTACATTTTCTTAGTTTGTTCCATAACTATTAAAAATTCTTATCCTTTTATATTATTACTAATATGATTTTAAATTAAGTAACTTATGCAATTGATTTAACGTACAACAACGTGTTATAATTACTTTTTACATTTACATAATATTATAATTTATAACGCATAACATATTTCTGAACTTTTAGTCTTTACTGTCCTGCCTTATTTACCTACATAAATATCTTATAATTGCACATGAATTATCTTCCTCCTGCATATCTCTCCATCATCTTTTAATCTTATATTTTTGACTTATATTATTATTATTTCATTTGTTGTTTTTTTTTCTTCTTTACATAGCAGTGTGTGCTTTGTATATTTCTTTTTTTCCATTGTAGATGCTACAGTCAATCACTTAAAAACTTCTAAACTCACCTATATCTTTTTATTTTTGCTTTATTTTCTCTTAGCTTTTTTCTTTTTATCCATTTTACAGATGATAGAAATGTCAATTACTATATGTTTTTTTCCTATTTTCTGATTGACAAAAGTCTTCTTTTCCTTTGTAAAATTATCCTTGATTTTGTCAAGTTTATTTTCCTTCGTTATTCTATCCATAAGTCCTATCGTTTTCCAAACCTCCACTTTTTCATGCACAACTTACACTTCTTTGCCTATTCTGTATTATTTTTATTGATTAAGTCTGTTAATTCTTCGATTAGTCATAATTAAGGCCACCTGCTCTTGTCCATTTTTGTTATGTGCAAAAAGTAAATTTACTCCCTTTTTCTTATGCCTATTTCTAGGCTAACCCTTCCCGCCTCTATTTTTCATGTATATCCTGGTACAGTTGCATTTAAACTGAGCATGATATTTGTAAAACTGAATCTATTCTTTCTCTAATTTTTTTCTTTCTCATTCCAAAATCTATGCCTACCTTGCCTGCCTCAAGCTCCCGTATATAATTGCGTCCAGCGAGATCGGGCCACCTCGCGCGTGAGGCGCATTTTCGCTCGAGCACATTGTGTTTAACTCGCTCGTACGGATTGGGAAAAACGTAAAAATATAATAAAAAAAGAAAAATCGATAGATTTTGACCTGTTCTTCATGATGGTGCTATTATTTTTTGCTCAAAAACCTTATTTTGTGTTAAATATGTCTTTGAATTTTTTGTCGGGTCTCTGAAATTTGCCACAGTTTTAAAAATAAAATTTACACGAATCAAAAGAGCAATACTCAGACCACACTTCCACAAATTTTTAGAGTTAGAGAGCAAGAAATGCGTAAATGACAAACAAATAAAGATGATGACATTGGATCAGCCACGCTTGACAGACAACTATACAGTTAGAGTACAAATGGTAGACTTACTGATAACTACTTGACATTCATCAAAACATAGTTTACGTTATGTATAAGTAGAAGTCATAAACTTTACTTGATGCGCTGAATAGTTCACGAACAATGGAATTTGCAACTTAAAAAACTTTAAAGTTTTAATTTGTTCGAAAATTTCTTTAAGGATCGTATACTACTGCATTTGGTTTTACATACTAAAATAATCGTATGTTTCATTATTTCGTTATACAATTTATGATCATATTGTATTCAACCAACATTTTGCTATAAAAACGATTTAAAGCTTAATTGCATATTTTGTATCTCTTGGTTTTATCATAATTATACATTTGTCTCAATCCCATTGAATTATTTAAATTTTTCTAAAAATTTTTATAAAATAAAAGTTACTTTGCGACATTGTTGCGGAAATACTTCAAAAAAAAAAAATTACTGCTAATTTTGTTTATCATAATTTATACTTTAAACAGAAGGACATTATGTTTGAAACACCATATTTTTGAAGGAGTAATTTTGCAACTGCTTATGGCTCTTTGTATTGTTTCTATGACGAATTATTAAACACAATGTTTGCTCTTACTGTTTTAAAAGTTTATTCTATCTTCTAGAAAATATTTCATTTTCTAAATTAACAAATATCATAATTCAAAATATATCTACACCGTCTTTGATACATCGCTGTGGATTATTCGCTATGTGTTAGCACAATCATAAATACTTATATATTTTTGTTAAACGAACATCTGCTATCATGTATAATACAAATTTGTACATGGTGTTTGAACGGTACGTTTTTCTCTCTATATTTTCTATGAATATGTTGTGTCTGTGCATAAGCACACGATCAGTTAAGAGCTCATGTAGAAGTAGAAATTAGAACTCCAAGATCTTCATTTTGAGCAACGTTTCGTTGGTCTAAACGCCAACCTTATCAGGCTCAAATAGTACTGTTACGAAGATCGCAGCATGCTTATATTATTACAATATATACTATTTATTATTTCTGAATTTTTTTTTTGTAAATAAAGACTGTTTTAAATGATGAAATATTAACTGTATGTTATCTATATATTAACTTCATTACTATTACTTAATAAAATACAATTCCTTCATAAATACTTGCATTGTAATTATAAAATATTCAATACGTGTGCATTGCATTTGAACAAAAAAACAATGATTTTCTGCAACTACATTTCTAATACTACAAATTGATCAATATTCTACGGTCTATATGTAATTTTTCCATTTTCATCTATATTATGCGAGGTACTATCTAAAAGCTTCAAATTTTTACTATAATACAGTAAGTGTTTTAATGTGTAACTCATTGATGCGGTTACATATAAAAAATGTTTTCAGGTTTCTCCATAATAGGTTGTTTATAATTTGCAAACAATAATAGCAATTATCAAATAATTTTTCTGATTCAGGGAGGTAAATAAGGACTCCCGATGCTATCAGCGGGATTTTACTTATTAAATAAACTACATATGATATATAAACTACCCCCGCTGGGGCACCCTTAAAATTAAAAGTGTAATACACCTTGACAGTAAGTATAATAGACAGAATTATATTCATAATAATATTTTGTATGAAAAAGACATGGTGTTCGATTAAGAGATCTTAGCTTACCACTGTTTAGATATAGTTTGCTAGATTTCAGCGTGTCCTAATGGTTTGCAAACACCTCTTTTTTTGCACCATCTGCATGAATCAGTTGCTCTGCCCCATTCTTATAATAGGTTGTTATTGTCAAATGTACTTTTTTTTTTAATTTTACCTAATTCTTGAAAAGTTTCACATAATTTATTAAAATAATTGTTCGATAGTTTATTAATTAATATTAAAAAAGAACGAAAAAAAATTTATAAAAAAGCGTAAATGAATATTTTAATTTAAAGTTGGATAGAAACTGCAATATAGAAGAAAGTGATGTGTAGATAACTTACAGAGGTAGCTCCTGTTTAAGTCAATACGGTACACGGATGGTATGAACAAGGTCAAGCGTTCAATTTATTTTAGAAATTTTCGTTTTTAAAAATTAAAAATTAAGTTTCTTTATAAAATTTTAAACAGTAAAAAATTTGAAATAATTAATTTAGTCACGCATACAGTAGACTAAATGAAATAGACATTGATAAAGTCATTAACATGTGTTATGTATTTTTTATATAGAGTGTAAATTATAATTTTGTTCCGATATTTCAATCTTAATTGGTATCAAATAGAAAATTATGTGAATCCATAAAGAAAAAGCAAGATATTAATAAACTATATAAGCAGAAACTTTTCGGCTGATCTGTCCGATTGTTGTAATAATATATTATACCATGTACGTTATCCCGACACACAATAGACTACTGCTTAACTTCTGAATTACTAAATAAATTATTAATTTATGAACAGATTGAGCGGGCCATTATATTCGCCTTAGGTGCTTGGTTTTTATACTATTTAGATTCCGTATTTAGCTGAATTTTACGGGTCGTTCAATATGTATTTAATCAGCGTTATAACTGACGTTAACTTTTCTTATTTCCTGCCTCAGAAGAGGTTACTTAGTTATATTCTTGACGTAGTTTTTTTTTTTTTTTTTACTTGGTCGGCCCGAAAACTACGCGAGCTCTCAGTTGATGTGGGTGCGGGTGTGTTCGGCCTGTGAAGAGGCTTTTTCTCAACACCCTCGTGCTTGTTCAGTGGAGTGTGGGTGGGTTCAGCCTCCGGGGAAACGTTGACCCAACACTCTTGTTGACTCCTGACGGAGTGCGGGTGTGTTCGGCCTGTAGAGAGGCTTCGAGCTAACACTCTTGTTGACTCTTTTAATAGCGAGAAATAAAGATAGGAGTTGGCGGCTGGCAACGAGAAATAAGTGGTTAAATGATCTCCCTTTTTACTTCTATTTATTTATTTTTTTTTTTTTTAAGGACTTAGTACACGTGAGTACTGAGAAAGAGAGACTCGTCGTCGCGGCGGAGACGTTAGAATGTCCTGACTCTGACCATGGTTAGTCAGAGGTGGACGTTGGAGACTCTGGTTGTGGTGAACCAGAGATGATATCTGAGGAGAGACTGGCTGGCGACAGTGCAGGCCTGGCTTTTACAGACAAAAATCTCTCTTCCCGGAATTTTTCCACCTTGGTGGCTAAGGGCTCCGAGAGGAAGTTTCATGTTAGTAGCGGAGGAAAACAGCCGTCGAATCAAGTTGCGAATTTTCCGAGGCCCGCCTTTGCAAAATTTTCTCCGCCACTCGAACTCGAGCGCGTCATATCTCGGGGATCGAAATCTCGAGCACCCTTCCTCCGGATCTCCTATGCCAGAGAGAGGGGTAGCGGACTGGCCCGTCCTCCACTCCCGTCTCTCTTTACAACTTCTAAAAGTGACAAGTTTCTTATAACTAGATATTAATAATAATGAGGTGATTAGGCCGATAATTAGTAGTAAATATTATTCTTACCGCGTTAAACCAAGTTCGGCGAAACTTAAATGGAAAAAATCGCACAATTTGGCGCTTAGTTGTATGTCTTATACAAGAAAATTATCAAAAGTTACTAACTTAAATGGCGTTTCGGCGGGTTCTAGCCAGTAAAGATAAAACAAGTATAATGAATAATATTAAGACTGTTTTAATAATTATTTAAAAAGGGGTTATTAGAAGTTCACAAAAAATGTTCTATGAGTAAATTTCAGAAAACCTAGCGGTACCGATGAGAATATGAAGTCTGAACGTAATATGAAACAGCTTACTTCATTTTCATAAAATTACGATTGCAGGGACCAATTTTTGAGATGAGCTGTACTACAAACATATTGTTAACTAGGCTGTTCTTATTTATAAAAATACTTATAGCTATAAGAGTGATGCGCTTATGCAGACAAAATTCTCCGCATAAATCAGTCCCTGTACAAGCAGTGGGGGATAGTAGCCGAGAAAAGGGGTGTGCGAAAGAATGAGGAAATGCGCTGTAAACTGCTCTAGTTCTGCTAGCATGTGCAGGCTGGGACCCGCTCGAGAAGCTTCAGGGATTCAAACTCCTTTTATGATCTTGTTTGCACATCTCGAACTTTAAAAAAAGTCAGCGGTATCCGTACAGAGGAGTCAGGGAGATAGGCAAAACAACGGAAACCGACTTGGCGAAAATGAAAAACAACATTGTAAAAGATTTGGTAATGTAACGGTTTCCGACGTTACACCTTTCAGAACTCATTTTATCATTTCATGGATCCTGGGCACTGTAATACATTCAATTATCTTTTCAAATTGTGATACTCAATATGCTTTTTTCAGGGATTCATACCTATATTTTTGTTTTGTTCTCTTACAAATGCAAGTAAACAAGGTCGGTGTCCCAATACCCGATCATATCCCAATTGTCGATCAGTTTTGGTTAATTTTCCATACACAAATCATTAAAACATACGTTAAATGTTATTCACGCACCAAATAATAAATTTTTAAGTACAAATCAACGGCTGCATGCATTGTATGGATTTAAAGAAAAGTTAAGGCCTTAAATGTGGGTGATCGACTGTTGGGACATTCCGTCTGCTTAAGTGATCGACTATTGGTACATCGACTTTACCAAGAAAAGTTATTCAAACGTTGCCGCCCGCATGTACTTCACATAAAAATATTATCGTCGCTGATTCGCTTGCATGCTCCTACCTTACGTGGAAGTCCCGTGTGTACGCAAGTTTGTCGATTTGTTTTATCCACCATACTCTCGCTTTAAATTTACAATAAGAATTCAAAATGAAACTGCTCACTTCTTAATATAAAGCGTGTATTTTTCCGTACGACTCATTGTTTTGTTTTCCAAACTTTTTCTGTTTCCTCCATTCTCCATGTATAGAAATATGTATTTATGTTAATTTCCTAAAACACTCTTAACAAATTTTTTCTTCGATTTTTCAATCTGTCCCCCTTTTTCCCATTTCCGTATTTCTACCCCAAAAATACACCTAACTCCTACTATAGTATCTACTATAGTATATACTTCTATTTAGGCTTCCTATATTAGCCCTCTTCCACATTCCCTATACTGTATTTACTGCTTTTTTAACCTTGTTTGATGTTTTCACTATTAGTCCAGCAAGCGTGTTTTTCGTTAAAAACTAGAATGATATAAATTTGTTTTTCCACTACCACCCTAAGCTTTTCATTTTTGAAGTGCCATTATTCTCCTTTTTATGGCCTGCCTGACTTTCTAAAGACCATAATTTCTGTTTTTTTCGTGTTTATCTCTAACTCGTTCTTATCACAGTATCCCTTTATTTTATGCAGAATATTTTGCAGCCCTTCTTTTGTATCCGACATTATAACTGCACCTTCCGAAAATTTTAGGCTGGAAATTTTCACTACTCCCACGACTGTACCCTTTTTGTTTCTTCTTTCCCATTTTTTCTCCAAATCATCTAGATAAATATTAATTAAGCTTAGGAGCAGTTAGCATCCTTGTCCAGCTTATTAATAATGTATTACTTATTATACTGTCTGATGTAAATATATAATACCTGGTACTTATATTTTCTCTGAATTCTGCCTGGCTTTCTTTCAACTTCTTTTTCAGCTCCAACCATTTTTTGTATCTTCCTGCCAATATGTTTGTAAGCATTGTGTACCCTATGTCTGGTAATGATACTCCTCTGTAGTTTATAACGTCGTTTCCGTCTCCTGATTTATGTACAGGGCATATTCGTGCAATTATATATTCGTATCGCTCCCCAAATCAGAATGATGTCAACCGTTGCGGTTATTTCATTTTTGCGGGTGCTCCTTTTGCATTTACTTGCATACTATTATATATTAATCATTTTTATCATTGTAAATTTTATCATTTGTACGGAAAAAGTCGATCTTTTTCTTTCCTGGACAGTGTAAAATAATGGATAAAACAATATAATACAAAATAAAGAAAGTATCTGGAGAATCTGATGGACAAAAAACTTTTGGCTGGACGGTAAAAGGCCGGTAGCAAATCGTGTGGAGACAGAGTTTAGGGACGGTCAATGGATTTGTCTAAAAACTTTTTTTTTCAAAATACCGATGAAAACCACATAATTTGTCTTTATTTTGTGGGGGACTGCAGGATGACAGTGGTGGGACTGTAGAGAAAAAGCGGTGAAGGGGTGGCGCGTACTGCACCACACTGTGTGTGTGTACTGCACCACACAAATAATACCGTATCAAGGAGGGTCGCGAAGATCTGTAACGAGCTATGCAAGCCAGCCAGCCACGACACTACTCCACACACTTAGTCCAGATCTTCACTACCCTCCTTTATGCGGTGACTCCATACAGATTGACTTTTATGATGCCTACTAGCACGGTAATTGTATATACCGTGAGTCTTTTCTTGCGCTCGATTTTGTAAGTATCTATAAAGTGATTAGAGGAAGCTATTTAGATCTTCCTGTATTGCATAGGTGAAAGGATTTAACTGTTAGCTAGATCTTTTAGCCACCTTACCCTTTCTTCCAACCCTCTGGTCACCTTTGCCTTCTCTTTAAGAACACGATTACTATTGCGTACTATCATGCTACGTTTCGAATCAACTTTGACAGTCTTCCCACCTGCCTCACCGTAAGCTAATTTACTTTTTTGCGCTCAAAATCTGATATTTTTGAAATGGAAATAGACCGAGACGAATTCCCTCTGGTTTCCATAATTGATGCATAGAGAATGAACGAGAAGTATCTCGAGGATCAAAAAATTAAGACTCAACCTACAAATTTGCAAAAGAAACATCGATCTCTTGCAAGCATCTACATAACATTTTAAAATGGTAAAAATGAAAATTACAATTACTAACTCGTTTTCTTTAATATTATATAATACTAATTCTTAGGCAAGTTCAAAAATTAATTCCTTAGAGGATCGATTTGTGAAATATTGAAACATGTTCATTACGTAGACATGATTACTGCTTATATATAACATGTATTCTTAGCAAAATATTTATATAAGTATTTACAATAAAATACACATTAAACGTAACATACTTTCAACATAGAATACCGTCTCACTACTTCTTAAATTTATCGGTCGATCATCACTTTCATCTTTTGAAGTAGAAGTATCCTTTTATCTTGTATAATAATCATCTCCAATTACCTGCATGGATACGTCACTATTCTAATCATCCATTAATAGCATGGATTTAATCTCTATCATCAATATCGTGTGATTATTTTTTGCGATGTTCTATAATAATAGAAAGGAAATGATGAAAAATAAGCAGCTGCCTGTTCACTATATCAGGGTTTGTTGCAGACATTGGAAAAATATCTAATAAATTAATTACTTCACATAGTTAATGGATGAATTTATCAATTTGTCGGTTTTAAAAACTTTTGTTACGTTAATACATAAATATGAAGATAAGATAAGTGTCGTTTCTATGCAGGGGATTAAAAATTATATGAAGGACGAAGTGATTCTGCTACTTCAGAAGATGAGAGTAATGGTTGATCGAAGTAATCAAAAATGGAGGGAGACGATATTGTATGCTTTAAATTATGTCACACCTAATTTACGTTTTATTGTACATTTTTACATAATTATTTGCTAAAAATATACGTAATATGTGAGTAGTAATAAGAAGCTCCGATAGAGAGCTTCGATTGTATATTCTGTGTTTTTTCTTGCACTCTGCTTTGTAAGTATCTGTAAAGTAATTAAAGGGAGCTCTTTATATCTTCCTGTATTACATAGCTGTAATGATTTAAATGTCAGCTAGATCTCTTACCCCCTTACCCCTCCTTCCAACCCTCTGACCATCCTTGCCTCCTCTTGCAAAATATTATTACTTTTGCGTTATATTATGTTATGTTTTGAATTAACTTTGTCAGTCTGCCCACTTGCCCCACTTTGAGCTTATTTACTTTTTTACGCTGAAAATCTGATATTTCACGAATGTCAACAGACAAAGAGAAATTTTTATATGTGTACATGAATTTTTATTTTGATATTAGACAGACTAGATACTTTATATGTACACATTCTGGTATATCAATTAACGTTCATACAAACATACATTTTAGGGTGTTTGTCGTTTCCTGAATTTAATTTTTTGATTTTGCTACCAGATAATCTTTAAATACACACTAAAAAATTAAGTTGCAAACAAAAGTTAGATAAAAAGCTCCGAAATTCGCGTGCTACCGGAGATCTGAAATCATCCAATGCATTTTAAATGGGAAAATCAATTTTCCGGCTTTTTTCCATTTTTTCCACCTACAGTTACAGAGACCCACCAGCTACCCAAAGTAAAAAGTGAAAATCATTTCTGCTGTATCCTGCTATGCGTTTAAACATAAAGAGGTTCTTTAGCCTTGTGTGTTATTTGTAACCCCTTACGTGGGGCTAATTTAACGAAAATTCGTGATTAACAGCTTATTATTTCCGTTTTTCCTTCTTTAAGCCGATGGAATGTAATGAAATGCGAAAGTTATTATTAAAATTTTTTTTTCTAACATACTACAATATGTAAGAATTATCATCAATAGCTCTTTTAGTTTGCGTTCTGTTAATAACTCACAAAATACACGGAAAAACGTTTACATGTTGAAACATCGTTATAGCTTTGTGAGCACCTTCAAACATTGTGTGTGATAAATATATCACTGTAAGGTTCAGTTCACTATACAATAATTCTTAGTTTATTTTTGAGAATTGAATAGTCAGTTTAAATGAACGTCGAATTGCCGTGCATGCACTGAGAAAGTTTATTCACATCTCACCGCAATATACTTTCTGCTGTTCACTCGCAAATCGTCTATCTAAGTGCACGTAGAACTGTTAAGGTGGCTCATGCGCATTGATATGAATAATTTATTTAAACTAAAAAAAATGTAGGTTACAATTTGAGCACTGCACTTTTTATTTCTCTAAGATTGCTTTACCCTGAATGTTTATTTTGTATGTGCTCTTCGGAAGGACATATGATAATATCCCTTCAGCCAAATTTCCAGCTTTCTATGAGATAATAGGGGGCTGCTATCGTAAAAAACGTGTTTCTTCAAAAAAATTTCTATAGCCTTACTGTTAGCTCTAAGAAAATAGAATACATTTCTGAGGGTAAGCTTAGAAGTAAAAAAAACACGTTATTTTTTAAAGATTTTTTGGATTAAAATTCAAGCCTGGAAAAATTTATGAATTTTTCGGTGATTTTTTGGGTTATGAGGGTCATTTTTCGCTAAGATTAAAATAACGATTTTTTTTGTATTTTTATCCGTCCAAATAATCTATCTTCTAAGTTTTTGGAAAGTTTTGTAGTTGCAAAAGATCTTTTGTACTAATTTTATTATTATCATTATAGTGTAAGGCTCGAAAGGAATAAGTTGGGGGAGTTGTGTAGGATACCTATCTTTCTCGCACCTCTGTTCTGGTTGTAGCTTTGTCGGGGCCGGAAGTGAAGGGCTGCTTGCTTAGTTGGCTGTGCAGCTTTTACTTGTGTCGACAAATCAGGTGTAGCCAAGAGAGAGATAGCCTACATAACTTATTCCGTTTATTTTACTCCAGCTTAAGAGTTATAACATTGAATTCTCGGTCTATACTTTATATGTCTATGGTCTAACCCTTAAGGTCCTTTTTTAACAACTTACAAGCAATTTTGGATATATTTGTTAATGATTTAGAGTCCGACATCTTCGATTCGCGTTTGCGATAAAACTTTTTATTGATTACAGAAAAGATGAAACATTGAACTGCTCGATATAGATATTTTTTCTATTTCGTTTGTAGAAAAATATTTAATTTTTCATGTTTTCCGGTAGCATCCGTAGACTTTTTCAGTTTAAATATTTGTGTACGTGTGTGTGTATATATATATATATATATATGGGTCAAAACGCGTCAACCGGATCTGTGCTATGGCCAAAATTTTGGAGCACCTCCAGAGATGGTTTTGGGCTTAAAATTTTCGTTTTTTTATGAACTTTATGATGTCATGTGGCTCCATGCCCGAATTTGGGATAACTGACCCAATATGGCGGTCGGAAGCCGGAAAAAAACCGAGTTTCCAGCAAAAAAAGGTTACAAGAAGAAAAATTCGCGACAGGTCAGGTTGTTTTTCAGCTTAAATTGTAGCTGTGAGACACCCCCACAATCTTTGTATGGTAGATTGTCAAAATCCAACATGGCG
>JAPYYV010002811.1:0-29993 GCA_030522625.1 Copidosoma aretas
TGCAGGGCTCGCAATAGTGTCGGGCTCGCCCCGGGAACGTCGTATCATTACGAGATCGCGCGAGCTCCGCGAAATTCCAAAGATAGCGCGAATCCGGGGGGTACTATGGGAAGCAAGGGAGGGAGCGCGCGCCGCGATATCGGGGAAGGGTCGATCGGGGGGAGGCTCGCGCGGCCTCGTAATGATCCGCCGTTCCCGGGGCGAGCCCGACCCTCTTGCGCGCCCTGCATATTAATAAGCCCCCACCCCCCCCCCCCGCCCCCTTTGCTCCGCGGCTCTCGGCATTGATAAATTCTCCCACGCCGTCCTCCCTCTTCTTTGTTCCTTTCACTTTGTTTTTTCGCCCCCGATGGTGATTCTCTCGCGTATATCACTGCAAATCCAAGTGAGTTATTTCAACCCACTTAAGTGAGTAAATTTTGTAACACTTTTTACACGTTTATATACGTGTAGTTTCAACCCACTTAGGTGTGTAATTCATCATTTAGGCACTATAAACGGGTTGAAACAACACGTTTTAAGCGCGTTAAAAAAAAAATTACACACATAAACGTGTAAAATCACGCGGAAGTAGATATGTAAAAAGTGTTACATGCAAATCACACGCTTAAGTGGGTTGAAACAACCCACTTGGATTTGCAGTGTATTCTTGCGATGTACGCCCTCTGCGCCTGGTATACATCAACCCCGCGTCGGTGTATCGCACTCGCGACGATGCGGCGCCCGTGGTGGTGCGTGAGTTTTGAAAAAAATACAGTCACCTGCCTCTGTAATGGGCGAACGCACACGCGGATCCTCGGAATCAGACACGCGCCCCCCCGGACGATCTTCGAGCTCGAGCTTTCGCCTCGTTATCCAAAAAACCCTGCTACTTCGGAAGGGAAAGAGGGAGGTGAGAAAAAGCCCGGAGAGGAACGGCGCACGAGTGCCGAAAAAAACACATACCCATACGCATCTCGCGCCGAAGAAAATATGTAAGTAAGATTTGTGCTGCGGGAGCCCGAGCGCGCTCTCTCTCCACTTGTGTTGTAGGTCCATACGCGCGCGTGAATAGAGGCATTCATCCTCACGGTCTCTCTCTCGCGCGCGCAAAGTGCTGCTGCTTCGGAATCGAGCACGCGTAGGGATAGTGCAGCGCGTACAACCCACGTACTGCAGAGAGAGAGAGAGAGAGAGCGAGCGGGTGGGAATGGCAGGGAGGATCCTCTCGTGGCTCTCGTGGAAGATCGGGGAATTCGATTTCCCGAATTATTCTCTGCTTCGCCTCGTTCGGTACACACGATGTCAGCACGCATATAATGTTACATCGTAACAACGTCGGCAGCTTCGATCCGGATTGAGCTGTAACCGTATTGCAATAGTACATAAAGCACGATTGCCGGCCATTGGCCCCTGTACATTCGCCTCCTCCTCCTGTTTTTCTCTCGCACTTGTCGATTCGATCCGATTACTACACATGAGGCTTATGACACAAGTGCCCCCTCCAACTGAATCCCCTACTCCTGATGTGTAATGTACCTTACATGTAAAAGACGCACGACGTGTAATATACCTTATACCACGCGACGTTCTCTCGATCGATCGATCATGCGGACACCATGTGTGTATAGGCAGACAAGGGCTATTTTCTCTCCTCCTGTGCAGTAAGTACGCGCATCGCAATACCGATCGAACGTCGCGTATAGTTTTCAGTCTAGTCGGTATGTATACAGATTAATTATTGCAGATATCTGATTTCGCGCAAGCAAACATCGAAATAAGCACTTGGACGAAGCAGCGTGCAACGCATGCGTATGGGGGCATAGGTACATTGTATTATACTTGCTATAGGGTTGCAATTACTCGCGTTCCTATTATAATATAATACCCGCAATTAGGACACACGGATCGACCTTTGGTACCTCTCTCTACTCTGTATATTTACGTGGACTATGATGGGGCTACAATGCACAATAATGAGCTTTTCCGACTAGACACGCGGTGCATGTTGGGGCCCCTCGGTGAATCCTATATAATACCACTCACGTTATAATATATTTTGCCGTGGCATACCTTGCATATCTTGGACGTGTATTATATTATGTACCTAATGTACGAATGAAAACTCGTGCTCCCGTACAGTGTCCTGCCACGCACGATGCAGGAGCAGGACATCAGGGTGAGTTACGAGCTCCGTTAATTGCCTCTATGCTGCTCTGAAACTGCTCGTGCACCCGCTGTGCTAATAGTGTATATTATATACAATTATATATACACTTGGATAGAACCATCCGATGTGCTAGCTTTAATCGTCCTCTTTTCCCCGTGATGATGGACCTCTTTTTAGTAATTGTGCACTATATTTTGCACTTTGATCCCATCTGTGACACTTTTCTGGTGCATTTTCCATTTTTTGCTTTCTTTTCGCTCATTTTTTGTTCGCCTAGTCGCGTCTTCTGCAAATGGTTCGAAAAGAAAGCACACTCTGTTGCCTAAGCAGTTTATTAAAAAATACAGACACAACGACAACGACAAAACTGTCCGTGTCGTTATTATTTTTTTCACGATCCCAGTTCTTATGCGAATAGATTTGATCCCAGTTGTAGAGAATAGATTTGACATGCACGTCTCGAATTTAATATACTAAGTCGATCGAAAGCGTTGGAAGCAGTAACAGTAGCAGCGGTTGAGCCTTTTGTGATGTACCTATTTGAACCCATACAATACGTGCTCCTAGATCCGGATTTTCGATTCGTGACACGGGACTCTCTCTCTCTCTCTCTCTTTCTCTCTGTACTTCCGTTACGAGCTACCTATATATATGTATACAGAACCAAGCTATACACTACACGTATGGTCTCTCTTTTGTGTGTGTGTGTCTGTCTGCACTAACACTATAATATGAACTGACAAAGTAATTGATTCCCCTCCGCGGCCTGTTGTACAGAATATATGTGTGTGTCGTACACGTTGCTCTATTTATTTATGGGGAGGAAACCCTTGCCAGCTGTGGGTATTATACCTACCTACCCTATAGTATATATGCAAGGAGACCTTTGGCTTTGAATTATGATAATTTCGGATTGTACCCTTACTTGTGTAAGTTATTATGTTAACCAGGACTCCGCGCTATGTGTGCACGAAACTGTACGAGGCATCAGCTTGTGACATTTTTTCTTTCTTTTTTCCTTGTAGAATTGCGCTCGGTATATAATATATTGTACTCTGTAATCTCTGGGTACAATATAGGTATTGCGAATCTTGTACGATGTATTTGGTGACATTTTTTTACGTACTTTTTTAAAGGATGCATAACATAGTGTTTTGAATGGTTTGTGCATTTCGACAAATCTTATCTTGTTTTTTTTGGTAATGAGTAATCAACGTTCATTGCCGCTCTGTCAAAGTGGACAAAAATCATATCACTATTTCATAAAAATTTCATCGAAGCCCTCCATCCATCGCGTCGAGCTTTATTGACTGGGAAATCTCTGTTACGAGGACAGTACAATCACCTGAACTATACGCAATGCACGTACTGTATAAATATTAAAGAAAAAAAAAAAGATTGCGTCGTTGAATAATTTTTCACTGCAGTCTCCGCGTGCTTGTTCGAGTTTTTGTGCGTACCGTATTGTGTGTACACTCTTACAACTTCCTTATTTTGTACAGTTTATTTTTCCTCTGCCTCCTTCATTTATTATATTATTTTTTTTACATAAGACGTTGCGTAAAGTAGGCGAGGCGAGAATTAGATTAGATAAGGCCCGAGTAATAAGCGCGTACACTTTCTATAGACTTAACATAAGTATGCGCACGGGCTCGCGTGTGAAAAAATTCTGACGGTACGATATTTATTTAACGCGCCATATACTTAATATTTTATTGTTCGAGTGTGTGTGTGTGTGTGGAGTGTGTTTATCGGGAATCGGGAGTGTAGGTAGAAAGTCGATGGAAATGCGTATAGCGTACGAAATGGCATTGGGTGGGTTGTCGGAATGGAGTTTTTCTTTTTGCGACGTGAAAACTACAGGCGAGATCGAACGAAAACTTATTCGAATATAATATCAGTTCTTACTTTCCATAGGAGTTTGGATGGATCTACTTTTAAAAACGCGTTTACACATCACCGTTAAAAAAAGCAGATGTGACTTTGTTTATAATTATTTTTTGTACACAAATTGTGTAATCGTTAAAAATGAACAACAATTAGTTTTTAAAGGGAAATAATCAAATGAATCGAATTTCATGGGAAAGAAGAGAGACAAGCCGTATTACACGAACATTATGTTATTTTCTGAACGATAATATAAAAATATACAGACTGGAACCAGAGAGAGAGAGAGAAAGAAGAAGAAGTACAAAAAAGAAATCAGTCAGAGAGAGAGAGAGCGCATTAAAATGCTTTTCGTGTACAGCAGGAGTTGTGAGATAACTTCGAAACACAGAGAGCAAGATAGTACAGAGAGTGTATACCGAAGGAGCGAATGTATTAATCGCGCCTCCGTATCGTCATCGGGTAAAACACTCGTTGGACTCGAGGGATGTTAAATAAATTGATGTTCCCTGTCGTTTGTCTGCCATCCGTATTTTGTCATGTTGTATACGCCGTGTGGGTAAAATATAAAAGATTCCTCATGACGTGTCGCAGTGGCATCAAAGTTTTACTTCATCACGAGTCGCGTACAATAAAACAAATCACCAAAGGCACATCAATCTTGAGCTGTATTATGTTACATTGTGATCTCGAGAGGAATAGAATTTGTTTATGAAGTATTATACTACCATGTGTGTATGGAGAAAGAGACGGTTACGGAGGTAATATACGTGTGTCATACAGTTGTAAGAACGTTGGAAAAAGAGAGAAAGGAAGACATGAGAAAAGAGAAGGGGAATGACGTGGAGGGTTTTATGTATCGTAGTTTATATACGTATACATACATACATACATGCATACATACATTATTATTCCATTGCCTCGGCGTACAAATGAATGTAGTTCTAAAAGCAGACGCGCACACATAAGTAACAAGACCCACACGTGAATCCATGTAGATTATACGTGTATATGTATGTATACATATACATAAGCGCAAGTTCTGCGGAGTCACGTCGTACAGTCGTCGGGGCAGATTTAATAAGAAAATACTGGAACGAGCGCATAATGCGCTCGTCCTCGATTCATTATTAGATCTCATAGCTTCTTCCTTTTCTTTTTCATATCCATCTCCTCTCCTCCCCTTCTTCTTCTTCTTCTTCTTCTTCTTCTTCTTCTCCGTCTACGACCGCAAAATTGAGAAAAATGAACGACGTATTAGAAAATTGCGTTCTCGGGGGTCCGCTTGATGGATGGTAATAAGGAGAAGAGGAGTAGGAGAGAGAAAAAAAAAAGACGTTCGTGTGTGCGTGTGTCGAAGTTTTATTATTATACGTGGCTCCTAAAATGTCTTTTCGCAAACGTCACCGTGCCACATGCATCGTTGTTGGGCGAGTTTTTATTCATATTTTTTTCAGCCGCGACTGTTCCACTGAAGTGCCTTACATTGTTGCGCCGGAGGAAAATAATATTACGCTCTGCGATTTCGTTGGATAACTCCGTTTTCATTCGGAGAAGTTTTATTAAAAATCATGGCAATTTACTACGTACAGTTTCCGAGAATAAATCGACGTTTTGTGCGAGTATACTCCGCCGAGAATAAGGTTTTGGATCTCGTCGAAGTAAAACTTTTTTTTATTGCGTACGATTCACGTCCGTGGTTTCTGCTGCTGCCCACAGCACTGCACTCGAGAAAATGCCCGATCGAGTGCTCTGCAATCTCATACTCGCCTCTCTACTACTCGATCCTCACATCGACCCTATGAATTGTCACGCAGGTATGCTCAATCCCCCCCCCCCCCCTCCGAATTAGAGGGTAACGAGAAAGGAATCGAGTTCACCTGCGTGCCGAGCTGTTTGCTGAAATCACAGGGGCACCGTCGAGTGACATAAATTTTCTCCCCTTCGCAGTCGGTCGAGCGCGAAAGAGCTCTGTGCCCCCCCGCTAATGCCTCCAAATGGCCTTTCGCGAACGAGCTCTGATGTACATTTCTCTTCCTCCCCTGATTTTCTTTTCTTCCCCCTTCTAGCTCTCAGCCGACGCCTGGCGGTCGTTGTGCTTCATAAAAAATTACTTTCGAGACGCGAATGGGTTTTGCCATTGTAATTACCGGGCGATCGTATGCAAGCTGCGTCACAACCGCGGAAAAGTGCGTTTAGTTATTCTTGTTCAGAGGAAAAACACAGGCGAAGGGAACGAATGCGTGCGATTTTCAGCTCTTCGTCGCTTATTTCGAACGTTGCGGCTTCGAAATGGTGTTTTGCAATTTATTCAAAGCGCACGCACAGGCTGGGCAGTCACGGTGAACATCTACTCCGTTGAAGAGCCTGTTTTCTCAACGCAAAGGCTTTTACGGTGAGCGAGGCAATATGTATATTTTTTTTTTTTTTTTTCTCCACCGACGTCTCTTTGCGTTTGAAAGAACAGTGCTCACCAGACAGTTTCTTTCGTCGATTTTATTGCTCGTCAAAGCGCGTTTTCCATCGACAGTATTCCCGTTGTTCGGGGGCTACGTATTCGAGCGCGAAATCATTTGACCTTTTCCATCCCACATTTTTCACGCTTCATCACTGTCATCGCGAGTGTACCTTTTACGTGAATTTCTCTTCTTCGTTCATTATTGAGTAATTTTATTCTAAATTTCGCGTGTCTACTTTCGCGTGAAAACTTTGTTACTCATACTGTACTTTTTCGAAACAGCAGTCCTGCCGTCCGTATGCAATAATAAATCTCTTTTTCGTGCCAAACGTTGATAATTTCATGTAGAGAGAACAAGAGGAAGTTGATTATACGCAAAACATAACATGTATTTTATTTTTTGCACGAAATTAAAAAAATTCCCCGTCCACTCGTGGCTCTAATTAAAACACGTTCTCTTTCATCTCACCAGGAAAAATCCTCTCTTTTCATCAAGTTTCTATATTTGCACGACGGCCGAATAAACAGAGTAGCAACACAAAAAGTAATATAAAGTTACTCGCATATGACGTGTACACTGTACATTACAGCTTATTAACTCCCGCTTTTATTCTCGGAATTTTTCAAGCCTCAAAGCAATATGTACTCCATGAAAATAACGTGCCAATTAATTTTTCATATCGCAAAAATATTCGGGAATAAAGCAGCGACTGCGTTCGATATAATTTCCGCGAAAACATCTATAAATGAGAAAACATCCGCATTACTCTTTCGGCCGTTCTATTTGGCTCAGCTGGCAGGGAGACAGGCACGTATCTATATGAATATGTATCAACCTTTTTCATCCAAAAAAATCTCTAATAAAATGAAACAGAATGGATAGACGCGGGGGGGGGGGGGGGGGCAATAAAAAAATTGCCCAAAAAAGGGGGGAAAAAAAAAAAAACTTAAATTAAAAAAAAAACCCCCCATTTACAGGAAAAGGGGAAAGGAGGGTGGGGGCAGCATGATCCGCTTCCATCTCTGCTCGGCGCAATTTCCGCGGCTATCCTCCCGTCCATATACGAAATTAAATGAAATCAACAGAGTAAATATTAGGTAATACTGCTCTGGTAGGCGTACACAGACACGCACAGAGAGAGAGAGAGAGAGAGAGAGCCAATATCCGCGAGTCGTTACAATGATGAACGTGTACCCTGCAGGTACTATACGTGCGCGGAGTTTAGTCGCTGCTGAAACACAAATATTGGCCAAAGAAGATGATGTGTGCAGCGGGAATCGTAAAAAGCCGATTTTTGAGCGGAAAATAGTTTCGAGAGATTGGAAATTCGCCAACAAAGAGGAGGAGGCTGCCATTCGCGAAATAGACGATAAGTACTTCGTGATTTGGAAAGTCAAACAGACACACACACACACACACACACACACACACACACAGAGCCCAATTCTGAATCGAAAATGGCAAAACTCGAAACGAAAACGGAAAACCATCGCGCACGTACGATCGTTGCACCGTTCGATCTCGAACAGACGCATAAAATACACGCGCCTCGCTCATCATCTCAGCCGCTCGTTTTTGCGCCCTGTCGCGAATTCTCAATTAATCGGACGTCCACCTGCAGTCGGCTTCTCCGTACGTACGACCCCCAACTGATTTTCCGGCTCTGTGTTTATTCGAATGAAAATTTACCGCTCCGTTTCTCGTTTTACAAACAAAAACACGTCCGATCGCGCGAAGCGTCTTGGCGATTATTACTCTACCGGTGTACGCACGCGAACACAGAGATAACGAGGCCTTCTCGTCCCCATCACCGCGGTGGGCCGCGGTCATTGAGGCCTTTTGATTTTAGTTTTATCGATAGAAGGTGTCGCGTTATACGTCCAGGCGAAAGCGCGCATTCGGGGTGATCGCACATAATCGTGCTTGAATTGTTCGTCATCATCATTATTATTGTTTTCAACAGTATATCTTACGTGAAATAAATACTCGACGTCTCGTCCTAGCTCTCCCAATAATACATACTACGCTGTCAAAGACGCATTTACGAAACATCCTGCTGCTCGTCGCTCGTATCCTAGTTTCTCTTTTCGGTTCGATTTAAAAGCTATACAGTTGCGAAGCCCTGAAAATATCCTACCGATTTATAACTTGCACGCTGAGAGAGTGAGCGAGCCCGTAGAAAAGTATCCTGCATACCTTCGAACGAAACTTCTCTCAGCTGTAATTCAATAGAGCACGGCACACGCCCTACATCAATCAAAGCACGGAACATTAACACACACTCGCGCACGGAAGTAGAAGAGGGAGACCCCGTGAACTTTCTACGGATCACCTTACGACCAACTGGCTGTATAATGCATACAACAGAGCGAGAGCGCAAAATGCAGCTTTCGACAGGGCAAGCGTTATTCGTGCACTTTTGCGCGCTACCTCGAGAAATATTCCGCGTATTTATTTCCTTCGCGACGCGCGGGAATCCAGCGGTGATAAGCCGCACCGCACGCATCCGATTGTACATTGGTACTTATACAGGAGTACGGTATGATTCGCGCGAGAGGATCGTGCAGTTGGTCGAAGATGAGAATCACTTGAGAGATGTAATTGTTTTCAACTCCTCCGCCGGGTCATGGAATGTAGAGCGCGAGAGTTAATTTTTCGCGGAGAAGGATCGCCGAGCACGTGTGTAATGTATATCTGTGTACAACAACGTCAAATCCCAACGAAAATTATTTCATCCGAGGTCCATTGGAAAGCGCGTAAAAGTATACTGTATACGCCTGATGGTTGCACCGCGAGGGAATGGCTATCGGAATGAAAACAGAAAAGGATGTCGTAGGAAGGTAGGTAGGGCGCGGGTACATAATTTCTCCAAAAACTCGTTGCAGTCGATGTATAAAGCGAGAGAGAGAGAGAGAGATAGGGCCGTACTTGTATGCACACGGCAATAGTAATGATTTTGCAAGCTATCAGCAGCAGCAGCAGCGAGAGAAAGAGACTCGAAAGTTAGATATTCCGGGTCGTTTATTAGGCCGTAGCTGAGCTCGCAGGTGGTGAAAGTCATTCCATGATAGAGAGAGAGAGAGGCACACGAGATATTATATTGTGGTGGTAGTTGTGGTTACAGTACCCATATCCTATATCGCCGCGTATTATACGGATCTTTATTGGAATACACATGCAATATCTCTCTCTCCCTCTCTCTCTCTCTCTCTCGTGGCTCACACCGTAAAACCGCGTAAATCGACCCCCTTATTATTATTATTATTATTATTATTATTATTATTATTATTATTATTATTATTATTATCGAACACGTCTTCTCCGCCTCCAATAACCATATTCTCTCCGCGCGCGTTTAATTTATAAATTGAACATTGCGCTCCGTATGGTCATTCATCCCCGCGCCAGAGCACCTCAGATTTTATTTCAACGCCACAAGCTGTCGTTTCATATACGTATTTGTATATACCTGTCTTCGCTATAATTATCACGCTGGTGTGTGTGGCTCTGATATCATTGTGCCGTCGACTTCTTTGATTTTGTGTTGATAATTTGGCTACTCCGTAGGCAGTACCCATTGAAATCTGGGTTACGTATATATTATACTTATAACATATTCTCGCAAGACGTTCCGTGCAGTTTGCCCCGAGGCGTCGACGCTCGCGATCGATAAGAATAGCAGAATCGGAGAGGAGTGAAGGGTGGGGTAAAATGATGCCACTTTCGTTTGGGTTCGCGTGCGTGTTTGTTTGTTTCGTAAAAAGCGGAGCTCGATTCGTTTAAAAATAACGATCAGCTATTAGTCGTAATTATGTGATATTTTTTAATCAATCTTAGATAGGAGCTGACTTGTAAAGAAAAAAAAAAAAAAGGTAGATTATTTTGTAAATATCAACGTGTGCAGGACAAGTCATTGGGTACCCATGGTGTACGTGAGTTGTAATAATAAATATCAAGTATATATTTGTATAAGAATAACAAAGTCGCGTTTTTTTTATTACGTGTAGCTTATATTCAGGGGCATACTATTTTTCAACAGTCATATGCCAGATTTGTTTATACGTACATGGCTGTTTCTCCCTCCTCTCTAGCCTTAATTGGATTCTCTAGTCTGACTGACATTGACATGATGTATAAGTTGCGCGTGATCGATGAAGAGGAAAAAAGTAGCATATATATATGTACTAGAGGATAAATAATTCAACGACTTCATTTTTCTTAACTATAAGGAGTAAAAAAGGAAAAAGAGCAGCTGTCATCTCGAGTCGATTTTTCTCAATGCAACGGAAAAGCACGTAAGTAGTGTGCACGTATACGCGCACACGCGAAGGAACTGCCACGCGACGATCGATGAGCTTGCAGCAGCAAAGTTCGCGCGTCACTCCTTGGACGAAGTAGGGTGGGGATCGTGACAGCGTGTAAATACTTTTCTATTCTATTTTACGTTTCATTATTTGAGGTCCGATTTTAACGAGACTAATGGAAAGAGCGAGCAGAGATAATTTCAATCGAATTTATTTTTTAATTGACAGTTCTCTTGTTGATGCTGATGAGCGGTAAAATTTATTCGCTATCGCGGATCTGCTCGCCATTATATTTATTTAATTACCATTTCTGCAAGGCCGCGATCGGCAATTTAAATGTGTGTTTTGCAATTTCGTTCGGTGTTTCATATTGCAAGACGAGTTAAAGAATTTACGTACATTGTGAGAATACATAATGTACATACCTGTGTTATACGAGTGCACGTACGAGATGGCGATAGAGAGAGGATTTGGTGTAATATAAAATGTATGGTGTTATTTTTTCTTCCTTTCCTCCTCGACACTTCCATTTTTATCCGCGACAGCTCATTTTCGCTCGAAAAGACTTTCGCGATATTCGGTCAACTTTTCTTTTCTTTTTTTTTCACGAAAATTGAGTTTTGAAAAATAGAACGAGAGAAATTGTTGTAATAGTTGTATTTTTCACCAAGAAAATTAAAAAAAAAATTAAAATACTTCGTACAAGGTACACGTATACGTATAGTATATAAGATCAAGCAACCACGGAGAATTGAGGTTAAGCCGTTTCGAAACTACAGAGCGTCGTTATGCGAAGGTTTCAACTTAGTGCATGTACGTGTTATGAGCATTTACTTTCACAGAGTAGCATTAGAGGCAGTTAGTCACGTTATTTTAAGGCATGCATGTAATATATTCGCGCACAAAACGACGATTAGAAATACGCGATGGTTCGCAAAAGAGCGAAATTAATTTTTAACTAAATGGATATTAGGTCTATGCGCACACACTCGTATGTGCAACACGAGGACTCTGATCAACATAAGTGAAAACGTAAAACTCTGGTGTTTCACTTTCGTTAATTGTTTTTCAAGTTTATGATTTAAAAAAAGTAACACATTACGAATGATGGAATACATCAATAATTAAAAATCAACGCTCTCGGATAAGAAAAGAGCAGAGTTCGCGACTCGAGATTATGTAAATCAAAAGAGACAACAGAGAGAACGAACAATCAGCAAGATAAACTTGCCTCGGAGAAAAGTTTTGGATACCTACCAACTTTGCCGACCCTCTCTCTCTCTCTCTGCACTATACCTTCGCAAGAAAATCCTGCTTTCGGCCGATGTGCTCTAAATCCAAAGTTACGCGACCATTCGAGTTTTTATTTTACTTTAGTTCGTGCTGCAGTTCCAAGACTTAACGATCAAACAAAAGAATTATTCCATCAAAAGTAGAGGCAAATCAAAACGGTAATGCAGTAAGTATAGTTCTGAAAAGCTCGGAACAGACGATTAGCCTTTAATTTTTTTTTTTTTTTTTTTTTTTCGAACGACGAAAATTCCCGTTTTGGTCGCAGCCAGTTTTTACGGAACACACGCGAAATTAAAGAGCCCCCCCCCCCCTCCTCCCTCTTACTCGTCGATCGGGTTACTTACACTCCCCCTGACGAGCTACGTAACTCCGATGTAGAACCATCCTTTCCTCCCTTCCGCCCCCTTATTCCTGCAGCAGCTCTTTCACTCAAATATAATAGCCCCGACGCGTCGTCTCTTACGAAAATCGGAATTGGAGCGCGGAGAAAACTGCTTTCGCAACCGCGGATGGACGAGCGTGAAGGTAATATAAGCGCGTACATACCTGCGTGCGGCTGGTCGAATTGAATCATCAGCTGTAGAAGCCTTGTTTCTTCTCTTTTTAATATTCGCCGTTGTTTTGATCGCGCCATATTGTTTTGCGGTTCGAAGGCTCGGAAGAAGAAGAAGAATATGGGTGAAAGGGGTGATTCGCTTGCTTTTCCGGCTCGTCAATCCAACGCGAGCTCGCCCAACCGTGAGCTTCGGCCTCTGTTGCCTGCAGTGATGGTTTGACGAGTGAAAATTCGTGTCGCGGCGGGCTGTAATTAAAATTCTGCGCGGACGATTGTCGCGGATAATAATTCGACGGGGAGGAGAGCGAGGAGGGGCCGGGGGGAAAAATCGATTTGATTAAAAAGCGCGAAGTGTCGCTGCTGGGATATTAAAAATATTTTTCTCGGTCCAGAGGTCCCCGCAGCGCCGCGGACTTCGATGCGCGATGAGTACAACGACGTGTGCCTCGTTTCGGCCGATCGACGGCTCGGAAGTGTTTTTAATTAAAAATTCGCTGCTCCCGCGGTCGCGCGCGTGTTATCTTTTCATCACAACACGGCGATCGGAATCCAATAAGTCGAGGATGGATGGGCCTGTCTATTAGAACGTGGTGCACCTATGGTTTACAAAACGTCCGGACGAAACGGCAACGACCGCACAGCAACGACGACGATAATGATAAAGGGGTTGAAGTGAGAGAGAGGGAGAGTACGGCTCGCGTAATTGCGCGCAAACAATCGAGAGCCAAGTTTTGATGTTCCGTGCGTATGTATATAGAGAGTGCGCGCGCGCGGTGGGTATACAGTCGCGCGTAATGAGAGAATTCATCAAACTCTCTCAAAGAGCTGGAACTTGTTGGGGTACCGGGGAGGGGGAGTAAGGAGAGGGCACGGCAAATATTCCGAAACTCATTTCGTAAGAATTACTCTCTGAATTCAATCGAGAGAAAATAACACAACTACTCCGATGCTATGAATTTTAGAATGGATATCTACACAGTTGAACGTTTTCGTGCAGTTTGTTATTTTTTACACTTTTTATGTGTTAAAATTACATTATGTGCGTATATGTTATGAAAAACTACCATATTTAAGTTTTAAGTTCAAGATAAGTCTACTCAGGAAACATAATCTCCTTATGTCCTACTCGACGAATGACTACATCACACTGTGAGCTTAGTCAGCTGAGTGAGTCAGTGGTCAGTGACCTAACTGAGCTGCGCAATGAGCTGCGCAGCTCACCAGATGCCTTGTTAACAGTGTGATCTAGTCATTCGTCGAGCGAACACGTATTGTACTGAGCAGTGAGCGATCAACAACGGAGTACGAAATAAGGAGATTATGTTTCGTGAGTAGACTTATTTTACACTTGAAACTGAAATAGAGTAGTTTTTAATAACGTATACGCGTATAATGTAATAAAATAATAGGTTGTATGATAATAATGTCTTCATATTCGGTTATTTTATCATGTAATATACACCTATAAATATACTCTAGAGGAGTAAAACGATCACTTTCATTTTTGAGTGGAATGATTATCGATCATTGTCACGGAATCAAATTTGCATTAAATGCAGGCTCTGTTTTTACTTTTTGGAGTAAAATATTCTTCGAAAATACCAAGTTTTCTCTCGATTGTATGCATAGAGTGTTGCGTATACCTTATGTATACTTGCAATGAGTTCATCGATTGATGTATTTCTCAAGTATAGGTATTTTTAATCTTATTTATCTTTTTGTCTTATTTCCCATTTCTCACAACTCAAGAGAGAACACAGCTGCGCACGCTCGTTTTTACAACGTATACGTCTCTCGGAGCACCTTATATTCTCGAGAAAGGGAAGGGAAAAAAAAACACCAGACAGATCGAGAGAAGCGATGCGCGATTGATAGTGTATAACATTATTCAGGGGATAAATATTGCGCAGTATACGTTTACGTATATACGAACACACACACACACACACACACACACACACACACACTTTGGCGTATCAAGTTTACGGCACATCTGCCGCATCCATCAGCAGTCAACATTGTACCCCGAACGTCTATAATGTGTACATTACAAGTATACCATCGTATTTATTACGTACAGCTCTCGAAACTCATTTACTCGGCCGCACACGCTTTCAGCTCAGATGCAGAACGTCTGACGATGCACCGGGGCCGGGGGGGTGGTAAGCGAGTTATCGCGTCCCTGATAAATAGATCCCTTTGCTAACTCTGTTTTTTGCCGTGCACTTACTCGCGGAGAACTTTGAAATACACATTTTTTACATCAGTCGTGAAACGTAGGTACGACTCTCGCCCCCCCCCCCTCCCCCTCATTCTGGAATGAAGTTTTTCAAGTATACATACATCCAAGCGCGCGATGTACACGTTTTGTGTAAATGTATAGGCACTGTTCTCTCTCTGGCGAGCGCGTTCGAAAATAGATAGTAAAACAGAAGAAGAAGAAGAAGAAGAGAGAAGATGATGAGAAGAGAGAGGCTCCCCGTCACTTAGCACACACTGCATACTGTACATACATGGGTATACCTCCTCGCGCGTATTTATACTTGCGCTGCGCAAACTCTTTAGCCATCGTAGCTCGTTTACATCGACCTATCCTGCTGCTATAGCAGCGATGATGGGTAATCGAAGCCAGAATAGTAATACATACCCCCGTCGTTTTCGCGCTTGCGTAACACAGTTCGTCCGTGCGTACGACGTATTATACGCAAAAGACTAAGTATGGATTGTACACGGCGCAAGAGCTGGAGCTGGAGATCCGTTGACATCGACCGTGTCGCATTTTACTTGCTCTTTATTCGGTTATGAATTTTTAACACTTCTACCCAATACACCCTACGATATTTTTTGTTCACAATGTTATTATCTTATGGAACGCTCAGTTTTTTGCTTCTCATTTATCCGGACAAACCTTTTTCCCTCCCACGGTCGACAATGTGAATCAACGCAATCGGACGATGTATAAGTACACTCGATTGCCACACCGCGAACTGAAGGTACAGCGAGTCGTAATCATCATCATCATTATCATCATCGTACATGGGGCTCGCTTCTGTCTGTAATATTCCCTATATGCTAGATAATCAATATTGATGTCCTGTTATTTCACGTTCGATAATGCATATGTTGCTTTGCTCCCCATACAGTATATTATACCCAGGCCTATTGATATGCATGTACTGAGTGAAAAATGCTGGAAAACAAGTTGTTTTGCAACCGCGTATCACGAAACGACATGGGTGTACGGTTTCGTGAAAAGCAGCAGCGCGAGTGTTATTCATTAATCTACGATATGTTATCTTGTAGATTAACATTTTTCGGATTCCTCTGCTTATCGTCCAAAAGTGGGTAGAAAGAAAATTATTGTACGACGTCCAAACCATCATCATATTGAATGCGTCCCTACGAAAACGAAAAAATAATATTTAGTATCTCGTGGAACAAAAATAATACATCTCTATCGTAGTCGATGCAATAATAATAACGCGCACGCAATACACTTTCAACAGCTGAATCCAAATAACGCTCATTACGCTCGACAAAAAGAACGAGAGGAATAGAGAGCGGAACATAAGAGCCTTTCCAGAGCAAAGTTCATCGACCTCCTCCGCCCCCGCTCCTCTCTCGCTCCCTCGGCGTCCTCTTTTTCCGCCTTCAAAGCGCATCGACGAATTACAGCCGACAAAGTTGCAGATAACAGGAAATTCCATTAGAAGCTCTTTTCGCTCACGTTTGATCGATGGGCTCGATTGGCGTGTCGTCCTTCCCCCCCTTCGCGCCGTACCTCGCGAACTTAATTAATTTATTCGCGTTTCGCAGTCGCCGCTGTGTGTACCACGGCGGCAGCTTCGCGCACGCCCGCGCGCGCGTATCATACGTCCTCCTCCTCCTCCTCTGAAGTGAATTTTGACGAAACTGCGACTCCAGCCCCCACGTGTTGTGTGGGGAGATGCTGACGCGAGTACGGGATGCATCGATCTGGTTGCCGCTGGTTATTCATCTCCTTCTGCGCGCTCTAACTCTCTCTATTCGATCTCTTCTCACTTGACGGTTTTCCCCTTCTTCGCGGGTAGCTTTTGTTTTTTGTTCGATGGGGATCAGGTTTTTCCGCACCGCTGCACGGAATGGGCCATTGAGGCGCTGACTCTTGTAGTGCGATGCAGTGTCGATTCGTTATTTGCGTTGAGCGCACTTGTTTCTTTTTTTTTTTAATGTATGTAACTGGTATGGAAAAAAATAGTTGTTATGACGATGATCGATGCATCAACGAGGTACTATACATTTTGGTGCTTCGAAACAAACGACGGAAAATATTTGTTACACCCCTGGGAGTTGGTGAAGCACTTTGACAATATTGTATATTCCATATCCGTTAAATTCAGTCGAAACAATCAGATGGGCACAATGATAAAAAAGTCAATCCATTAATAATAATAATAACAACAAATACGTAATACCAATATTTTCCATCACCGTGACAGGAATTAAATCTATTTCGATTGCTCTCCTGATAGTAACACAATTACTTTTGGCCTTTTTCCCTAATACAATATCGACCTCCCTTACACACGCGTCAATAAACAATGAATTGCACAAATCATGCGTCAATTATCCCTGGCCCCAAGTTACAAATATATATGTATAGCTTGGTTGGAACGAAAATAAAAAAGAAAAAAATAACGTTTTTCTCCGTTTCATTTGCTGTTGCAGAGAAGCGAGAACCTCGACTTGTCCCTGAACGTGCCGCAACACCATCAGTCGTACCACCATCACCACCACCACGACGGCTACGGCAACATGGCTGAACAGGTACTTGCAGTTATTTACACACGTATAACCCATACGCGTATTGTGTAAGGGCTTTTTGTTGTACTTCTTCTTCTTCTTCTTCTTCTTCGTTCTCGTCTCTTTGTTTTATCGTTACTCGGACGCGCTGCAGTACTTACTTTTTGCTTCGCCCTCCATTCCGTATAGGTACTTAACGAGGAGAAGCAAAGAGCTGAAATTAACGAAAGGATTTTAAGAGCCGGCTTTTCGTTAATGATCGTTATATTACACTCGAGAGATGTCTCTACTTTTCATCATTCATCCCTTCTTTACCGATAGCGTTTGTATGCGATCAATATTTCTTTCTTTTCAAATAATTTTTAAAATCTAATGCATTTCGAACAAATGGTTCGTGGAAACTGTAACAATAGTTGTACCATACAACGATAAGATTTCAATTCCAACCCTGGTCATATTTCCGACCCATATTTCAGTGCATGTAGGTAATCAATTTCGTTTCAGTAAACAAATCGGAAAATGCACTCTTTAGGACAAAAAAAAAACGTAATTTTTATTCTCTAGAAAGTTGTTTGCCTCATCAAACGCGAATTTATTTTCCACGCCAGAGGTCTGCCGATATTTCCAGCCCTTTGGACGCAATTGAAACTCACTCAGTGCTAATATAACTCAAACGGAACGAGAAAACAGTCGTTCCAGCGATGTTTGATCCTCCCGCGTTAAAGCAATCCGTATAAATTCCTCATTTGTATGTAAAGCCATTAGCGCGCGTTTTCAATCTCCCTTCTCGGAAACGCCGTTTGTGATTTTTCATCCGCTCGATGGTACTTCTACTCGTCGTTTGCTCGATCTCTCTCTCTCTATCTCTCTTTGAGTTATAATGATTGTTATTATTATCATTGATAAATCGTAGAATTCGAGCTAATATCGATCGCTATTTTTTTGTTCTCCCATCTTTCACGTCAGTTACCCACACCATCGCGAAATCCCATTGGAAATGATTGATCACATCGAGCGGTGTTCTTTCCGCGATAGCTCCGAAGCGATTGCGAAATTTATTTTCTATAGAATCAATTCAAGGATTTATCTTTTATTCTTTCGCAGATTATTGCCGGAGATAATATGACTACTACCACGGGCGTTCTATTATTCGTAATATACGAGTTTCTGGTGTCTGTCTGTCGGTCTGTGTGTGTTCAAATTTCGCTCGTGTCCATAAATCAAAAACCGTTTCTGATTGGAATACCAACGAGCAGCAGCAGCAGCAGCTGGCATTGTTCGCCGGATCGAGAGTATACATACACATACCACTGTAGATGGAATGAATTTTCGAAAAGCGACGCGATATCGTTGTGTCGATGCACATCGAGCGTATCTTTTAGCAGATTCTCAGAATTGCGCTCGTATACATGTTTGGATATTATCATCTGAAATCGATCGATCGACGACCCGCGTGCCATGGCGTTTATTTCGAACGCGAGTGACATCGACGAATGCCAGATATTTTATTGACAACATACTGCAGTGTTTGAGAAAATTAATTTGACGTTTGACTGAAATACGATTGCAATAATAATAATAATAATAATAATAATAATCTTGCCATGTACACACTATTGTGACTTTGATTTAGTAATTAGGTTGAAGAAGGCGCAACGATAATCAGGCCTCTCTGTGTTTGTTCAATGAATAACGACTCTTGCCGTTAACAATATTGACAAGACAATTAAAATCCCCACAGCAGACAAATCGATTGATCGATGGTACAAAAAAACAACTAACGCGCATACTTCTGCGAACACGATTATTTTAATTGTTCTTGCTACAATTAATTAACCAAAAAAAAAAAAATAGAAGATAATAATAATGGGCGTTTGAAAGTATCGGTGCCTGATTATACGTCGCGATACGAGTAGTGCGTACGAGATTAGTGAAAGCGCACTAACATATTATCGGCGCTCGTTAGATCAGATTGAAAAAATGCGGTCACGGAGCGAACGAAAAAAAAATAACGCAGCAACGTAAGTATTAGAGATCCGAACGTAAGGGAGAAAAAAAAAAAAACTGCCATGAGATGATGAGAATCGATGATCGCGGGAGGGGAGTACTACATTTGCGTCAACTTTCACTAGTGAGTCTGACTGTTTTTTTTTTGTTTGCCACTCATTAGTTGATCAATCGTGTGTAAAATGAAAAAATGTAAAATAATTAATACTTATGGATAAAATTGTATTGTAATTTTTTCTAAAACGATGATGCATCATTAATAGCACAATATCAGAAGCCCGTCTACTTTTTGCTTATCGACGTACTTTTTGTGCCGTTGTACATACATTATGCAAACACACAGCACGACTTACCGATAACGTTATAGGTACACCCGCACAAAGAAGGATAGTCAAGACGGGTAGGCCCTATACAGCAGCAGCAGCAGCGCTCGATCAGTCAATGCAATAATAATAATCCACGGGCGCTCTCTCGCTCTCTTTCCCGGGTAATTGGCAATCTGCAATAAATAACTCGGCGGGCTGTAATTTTCAGTATTTTAACGATAGCGGCGCGGCAACGCGCAACACAACTCCTCCCTTTTCTTCTTTCCTCCTAGTTTCTTTTACTCCCCCCTTTTTTTTACCGCTGCACCGCTTCTATCACACCTTTGATTCGTTCTCCTTTTCTTCATCAACGATTAGCGCGCGTTTGCTTATTACGCATACTTCTCTTTCTCGCACAATGACGTTCCCGTTCGCGAGATGATTTTGCATTTTCAATGTTTCCTTTTTTTTTTCTTTTTTTTTTTCGTACGGGTGCTTGTACCTCGTTAGAGTACACAATCGGGCTCGTTATCTCGGCAACTCCGGCTTGCTCCACTTTTTTTTTTAAATTTGAAAATGATTTTTTGTTTTTTCCCCTCCCCTTCGAAATGTCTTTCGCCGCGCGGCTTAATTGCGTTACATTGTTACATTGTTTAAAGTTTTTGCCGGCTCTTTCGATGCGTTGTACCGCGTACACTTTGACGTTGAAAAGTTAATATACATTAATATTACTGTATGCGCAGCAGCTTCGTTTACGCGCAACAACAACAGCATGTATCGCAGGTACATCGACAAGTTACGCAACGATATTCGCTCAACACCATACACTTGGCTGAGTAGTAGACTCATCGATGTTTATTGCACAATCGTGTCGTAACCAATGGTAATATAATGTCCCTCGTATACATAACATGAAGACTTTTTACTCGTTGGACTATAGTTCTTTGCAGAAAATTGATCGCAATTAATTTGCAAGGCTCAACTTGAAAGTCCACTTTGCTATTACAACCACGCAGGCCTGCAGTTTGGACGAGAAATACGCGGAGGTAGAAAAATCCTCCTATCTGCTGAAACAACAGCAACAGGCAAAGCTCGCGCGTACAGTGTATATGTATGCCTTTCGAGCGAATCGCCGTCGCAAAGCTCGCGCGAAATTAGATGAGCTTTTTTTTACGAACGCAAAGTGGAAACGACCTCGTAAATGCCCGTCCGTGAGCTTTACACCTTGCCCCTCTATCTCTGTGTGTGTGTGTGTCTATCGCGTGTAACATCGCGTGGCCTGTAACAGTATGCCTTGAAAAAAAAAAGACTTACTAAACTTCCTAGCGTGTATACCCAACTTCGCATTCACGGAAGGAGCAGTATTTAGTTTGGAGAAGAATATCCAAGAACTTGTAATTATCTTTGAATCCCTCGAACTCGCAAACAACGTGTGAATCCTGCATTCCGACGCGTGAGCTAATAAATATTAACGGTGCAAATCGTATCATCCCGACGCGTTTGAATAATTCCCGATCCGAGACTGATGTTTATTGTTCGCTTGACGTCGAATTAAATTTATAATACACACGTTTAAACGCCGGCGTTGCGACACTATTGAGTGAGTAATATTAGCATAGCTGTCACAGCAGCTGTTATAAATTCAGAAGAGAGTGAGAGAGAGAGAGGCGCCGTTTCACAGAAGCTGCCGCGATGAGAACTCGTAGATTAATCTCGGGACTTCTCGTCTACAACTCGTATACGTGGGTATGGACACTTTCACGCTACGATGGGGAAAAGAAAAATTAATCCGCGAATCGGGTGGCGAAAGGTCCAGAACCTAATTGCAGCCTGCGCTTCTGCGGCGTAATGCATCTGTGCGATCGATGATGGACCAAAAAAAAAAAAAAAAATATAAAAAAAACATCGTAATCGTTGACAACAAATACAAATGCCCGAGAGAGTGTCTGGCTTTGCTGCTGCTGCTGCTGCTGCTGATTGATACGTCGAGAGTGAAAGGCGTGAAAACGTTGTGTAAAATTCGCGTAGTGTATATACAAACCTCGATACAAACAACACGTAAGTGTGCAAAAATCCATAATACCCATGTATTGTGCACGTATATTATAGTGTATTACACGCTCCGTTATATAGAAGCAGCCTGCCGAGCGATCGTTGAATTATTTGCTTTTACCGCGCGCATCTTATAAATCAGGCGCGCGAAATCGTCGGGAAAGTTTTATAATTCCCGGGGCTCGGCTGCCGCCGCTGCTTTCTTCCGAGACGGATAAAAAGGACCGGGAATAAATCACGCGCCGAGCGTCGATCTCATCATCGCTAGCTCGTTATAGTAAATAATACGTGCTCACTTTGGTGCTCACTTCATACTTACCTCGAGAATTCTCGTCTCGGTGTGTATACGCGGGGAGACGGGCAACGATCCGCAGGTATCGTCAGCCGGTATTGAACGAGGCGTTTGAATAATTTAGTTCGTTGTTCGCATTGTTGCACTCCCATATACGTTCGGGTGGTCTAATTTCGTTGCGAATCATGTGTGATTCGACGCAGTTACTCGCGGCTTTATTATCGCGATAAATTCGCGAGACGAGAGAGAGCGCTTCGGTTTAATTCAGCTCTCGTGCTGGGGCTCGTGCGGTAAGAATTACGGGCAACATTTTTCATCGCTCCTCCACGTGCGAGTGACGCAGCTCTGTGATATTCTAGGAGTGACGACCCATACCGATTGTCGCACTGGTTGGCTTTTATTTTTTTGATCTTCTCCTCATTTCTTCTTAATGATGTACATTTTACAATATACATTAGGTCGTGAACTTGGGAAAGTAATATCTTTCTTATTCCTACTTGGATGGAGTGCGTTGCTCGACTATATACCTGGGTTTTTTCATTGTACGTTGCCAGTTGCGCATAGTGATACATGATTATTATTATTATAAAGAAAATAGAGGAGCCATCAAGAGCACGGATCATACCGAGTCGTCTTTTGTGTTGTACATTTCAGCAGTTTCTCGACGCAGTGTATTTTTATCCGGGACAGAGAACAATGGGGTCGAGAGCGCGAGAGCCGGCTCGAAATAGAAGTATTCGATCATGAATTGCTTTTAAATTTGTTGTTGTTGCCGTATATCCAACTATTACCATCACCGCTGCCACTGCTCTACAATGCATTGTGCGCGACCCGTAAAAACATAACTCGTCATACATTTTTGCCTCGAAGCCATTCATCAAAATCGTATGGCAAACGAATGGGATAAGAAAAAAACAAAGAAGAAAAGAATAAAGATGGAAGGGAGGGAAAAACAAAAAAGTCTTCACAAAATTCTCGCAATAAATCTCTCGTAGTTTTATATCAAGCTCCGTTCGCTGCAGTGGAGTGCGATCAATCACTTGAAGGAAAAGGGAAGAAGAAGCTTCTCAAATTCTATTCGTGTCACAGAACGAATGATGAATAAATTTCAAAGCTCCGCACGATTGATAAGTTGCGTTGGTGTTTTCTCGTTGTGAAACATGTAATTCAAAGTTTCTCCTCGTTAAAAATGCATCGGATGAACGATCGCGAAGTTTTGAGTATTTTATTCGCAAAAAATGCTCTCGAATAATTGTACCATCGATTGTATTCTTGTAAAAAAACACGAGCTGTACTTATTCCGAAAAGCTCTTCTGGTTTTTCTTCATTCCCATCGCTAACAACAGCAGCAACAGTACAGTCTCGGCTTACTATACGCGTAGTATTACATACTTCTCGCTCATATTATTATTATTATTATTATTATTATTATTATTATTATTATTATTATTATTATTATTATTATTATTGGGTACATCACTACACAAGCTGCTCTCGGTACAATACAAAACCATTATAAAGCAAGAAACGCAGAAAAACGGATCTCAACATTTACAATTTTACCGTGTACAATAACGACTTTGCCTTCGACGGTATCTCTCGTTTTCCTGTGTTCCACTTGCTTGTGTTTTTCTTTTTTTCTTTTTCTCTTCTTTGTCTCACCTTGTACATACGATATCGCAGCGGCCATGTATTACAGCCAACGTGTAATTTCCCGTAATTTCGGACACGTCATTAGCAAGTCGTAAATGACCGAGTGTTCTTACTCCGCCTAACTGCAAGGAATGATCACTTTTCACCATCTATCGTTTCTGTTCTCCTTTTATTACTATTATTTTTAGTTGCGAGGTAACGATTTTTTTTTTTCTCCATAACGCGTAAATTTACTTTCTTTCTATTTCCAACAAGTTTTATCGAGTCGTTGGTTATTTTATTTTTTTGCTTTCGTATATAAATAATAAAACGTTTGAAACATTTTTATATTGCGTTTGTGCCTACATCCAAACAAGTGAATATTCAACAACAGTCTGTGGAAATAATTGGCGGGGTGGAGGAGAATTCGCTTTTTTCTAGTGGCAGCGCAATCGATTATCCTACCGCTCGCGACTTTTTACGCGTCATATGTATGTTTACCATTCCATTTTTTCCCCCAACTTTGAATTTCCTCCTTACATAGCTTATTCATCAATTTGCATGTTAATGTCATCCAGCATTTCCACGAAGCAGAATCGTAAGGTTGTAATCGTAAATGTGGATAGTTGGAGCGTCGATTGTTAAAGATTACAAGCACTCAAACGAAAGAGAGAGAGGGAGACATGAATAATACATCAGCGCATTTTAAAACCACCTGCTTGCAGAGAAGGGTGTAACACTACCCAATTCGTTTCGAAAAATTTCGTCATTTCCATGATTACTATAATGATCCAGTGAGCTCGGGCTCGTGAAACGCGTAATAGAAACCATATTTCCGACCAAAAGAAAAGCAATAACAACCCTTGCCACATCGATTTTTGTAATTAAAGACATCATGCGGCTCTCTCCCTCTCACTGTGAAACGAACGAGTAAGTCTTCGTTTTTTACCTTAATAGCCGTGCTTCCGACCGTAATTACCGAAGTCGGATATTTACGATTTCCAATAAACATATCCTCTAGCACAGACTTTTTGTTCACATCAAATTATATCTCAAGTAAGTATTTAAATTGGTAATCGTAAAGATTTATCAACCACTGGACGCGCGTTGCCTAACGGTGCCTAGCCAGCGATTAGGGAACCTAATAAATCCGATTGCCAGGAAGGAGAAAAAAGAATCGGTAAATCATGCCCCTCTCTCACCTTTTCACCGATTAACACGCTAAAAAATTAAATTAATAAAATAAATTAGTACCCGGAGCTCGAAAACTTTCACCGGGTTCGCGCTACTTGTTCTTCTACTCAGCACAAAAATGCAGACGAATCTAAAACAATATTTTCGCCCTCTCTATTATGTTAGTGATAACATTCCACTTTAGTATTGTATGGGTCTCGGGTGAGGTCGTGAATCATCATAATTTAATTTTCTCGGAGCCTTATATGCGATCTCTTTTGTTGATTATATTTTTTGCAACTAAAGAGCCATTAAAAAAGATCCTTGAAATTCCGCCAAAGACAAAAACGAAAAAAAAATATATACAATTACCCTATGCTAAAAGTCACACGTGTACGAAAATAAGCGAAAATAAATGCACCATGTAGCACCGAGGTATGTGCGGTCAGAGTTACGCAAGACGTTCCTAAAAAAGAAAAAAAAAAGAAAAAAAGAGAGAAACAGTCAACGGCATCGATTAAATCTCCCCCTGTCGGGCAAGCCTCTTAACACGATTAGCCGAGAAAGAAAGAGAGAAGGGGTGGGGGGAGTAAGTCTAATTTGCTTGTAAATTGCCTTTAAAAAAATATTAGCGAAGCCCTATTAAAAACTCGACTCCCGAAGCTCTCTCGCTCCCGAGCTGAAAATAAATCGAATATAACGACCTTTCCTTTCGTTCTGTCTCCTCTCTAATACATACTTAACCTTACATTACCTCGAGCGAGCGAAACAGCAAATCCGTAGAAAATAGGGACAATAAAAAAAAAAGAACCAAGAGAACAATGTATTAAAAAGTAGTGGTACCAGTAGACTCGGGCGGTATAGGGTACGGCAAAGGGGGCAATTTCCATTTGACGTCGAATTCCATTATAAAATCTGTATTTATGTAAGAGGAGCAGAAGGAGGAGGGGACGAACTCTTGAACTCTGCGCGTGTATACACACTCGCGGGCGTATACCTAATAGACACTACCTGTATACGTGCGCGAGTGCTCATCGATTTGGAACGAGAGTCGAAGTTTCGCGGATAAGTGATACAAGCAGGAGCAGTGAGTCGAGTGAAACTATCCAAATAATATTTTTAACGAGAGAACGAGAGGAGCTTTAACGAGCTGGTGAGCAGCCTCTCTCCGTTGGCTCGAAGAAGAATGACCCTCTTTACCACCACCAGCAGAAGCAGAAGCACCCCTCGATTCAAATTCCTATGCCTTCCCCCTGCTCCGCGACTTTTTACTCGTGTTTCACTCCGCGCTCGTTCCATTCGAGAACTCTTTACTGTCGCACTGTGGGCGACGAGCGATTTGGTATACCGAAATTCACCCGCCCTTTGCTGTTTGATAATTCATCGATTGCTCCTCGCGAAAAATATATCGTGTTCGTATATTCGATCGCTATTCGAACATCCAACTTTTCGTTTGCGTCCGACGAACGGAATTATCAGATTCATGGTGGAAATTCTGCGGCGTTGTAGGATTTGCTTAACGTTGACCACACCGTCTGAGATTGTGTTTTCGATCGGCAAATGAATTCGCGCTCGAGTGCGTGTACGCAAGAGGTTTCGCGTGACTTGGTGAAACTGCATTCATCGATCATCGATTCGTCATTAGCGACGTAAGTGTGCAGCATACTACTGGAACGATATTTTTTTTTCACCTTCGCGCGATGACGAGCGATAAATCGTTGTTTCTTATCCTTGAACGCTCTGTGTTGTGATATCGCATTGTTTATCCCTCTCTCACAATGGTCCCCGTCGACGTTTCAATGGAACACGAAGCGGGAACAAAACGAGAGAGAGGGGAAGAAAATCAAATGAATTTCATTAGTGTAAAAGCGCGTAATTTATAGAAACGCCGTTTCGTTCCGCTCGAGAGAGTATATGGTGTACAGCGTTACAGTAGAACAATTAACAATCAACATCAAGCTCGCCTAATTAATTTCGCGATTCGTTGTACCAAGAGACTCCGACGAAAGTAAAGCAATCAGAGCCCTTGTCTCGTCCGCGCGGGTGTAAGAAAAGTAAGAAATTCGAAAGCTGATGGTGGTGCATCTTTGATGGATAAATTAGCTTTGTATAAGAAACATCTGTGCCCCCCCCCCCCCCCCCCCCCCCCCCCCCCCCCCCCTCCCCCCCCCCCTCCCCCCCCCCCCCCCCCCGGCCTCGCCCCCTCCCGCAGGGGATCGAGTTTTCGCAAGATCATGGCAAACTGCCCGGGCACGCGAGAAAAACAAGAGTAAAGTGCGCGAGGGGGGGACAAAAGGCCCCCGCCGTTTGATTCCGTCCGCGGATGTACTCCGCGACTTATTCCTCCCCACGAGCCTCCGCCCCTTTTACTTCTCCTTCCTTTTCCTCTTTCCCTCTGCACAGCTTCCCTCGAACGTGCGCTGCTCCGTATACCACGTCTCGTCTCCCGTACTTTTGATCCGCGCGGACAGACTCCGAGCACACGCTCGCACGAAAAGTATATGGAACGACAAAAGTAACTTCTCTTTTGTGCTGCTGATGTTCTTGTCCCTTTTCGCGCGTCGGATTGATCGAGGAGGCGAAAGAGAATAAGAAGATGAAGGATATCCCTCTTTCGATTCACAAACAGCATTAGCGCGCATCGCGCTTGTAAATCTGCAATACACAATACAAGATGAATCAAGGCGACGGTATTTTTCATTCCTTGTTTTTTTTCTCATTTCAGACATTTCACACGCCGAGCTTCGGGGACGAGGACTTTGACATACCGGCGATGCACCCGCACCAGCAGCAACAGCACCAACAGAGCCAGCAGCAGCACCACCAGCAGCAGGCACCGCCGCCGCAGCAGCAGCAGCAGCACGATCCCATGCACCACGGATACCAGTCACAGGTACATATACGTGTATGTATATTTTTCTCTGCATATTTAATCCGAGTGTACTGTTATACTGTGTATACATACATATTATATATTTTTTATCATCGTTCTCGTCGTAATGCGCGTGCGTTTTATCACATATATATCCGACCATTGTTTGCCAAAAGCGTGCGTAATACTTACGTGTTTACTATTATCATCGCGCTCTACATCTCTCGCGTATCTGTATTACACCCGCCGACGACGTTTCGCAACGCGGAGTAAGATCCGAGTAAGATCCGAGGATTCGCTTGTGAAATCTCGATCGCGGTGTAACACCTGTATATATAGATTCTTCGAACAATCGTCATCGCTGTTTCTCGGCACTGCGCGCAGTGTTTTTTTTTTTTTTTACGTAAAAACGATCACGCATAGATTTTCTCGCTCGTAAGTATAGCTGCTGCCGCGTCTCTTCCCCCTTTCCCACCCCCCCCACGCTCTCTTTTCGCTCTCTCTCTCTCTCTCTCCATCGAATTTATCCTCGGTATATTACAGCTTTAGCGATTTATCGTGCGTGTAAGTGCATGTATGACGGGAGAGATATTAATTTGCCGACTTATTGGACCGTAAAAATTGATGACGCGGTCGCAGGAGCATCTCTGGTTTTTATTTTTTCACCTTCTCGAGAAATTTTATGCTGGGAAAGTTTATAAATTATGCAGTATAATTATCGTCGACATCGACGCATCGTATCGAGAGATTTTACGTCGGGATATACGCGCGCGCAATATATTTGTAGGAAAATCTCATCGAATCGGAAGCTGCAAAAGTGTATTTTTGAAAGAAAGAAAAAAAAAGAGAACGGAAGAAACACTCGGCGTACACCACAAATGAGAGCCCCGCGTATTGACGTCACGCGACGACGAATACAAGGAACTCGTCTAATTAACGGTTCTACGCAAACGAATGATTCAATTCCTGCACGACAAATCACGTTTGTATGTACGAAAGAAAAAAGCTGGAGATCGAGCTCTGACGTGAATTAGTCAAACAGAACGAATCACCATTATCGTCGAATAGAGCTTCATCTCACTGTCCTATTGATTCGCGAGCTCCTGATCCGGCTCCGCTGGACGCACGAAACTATCAACCCAGTAACGTAGCACCGTGTATCGTATAGCATCTCCGTTTTGTTCTTGCACATTATACGGACATGTATTATAAATATCTTAATTTAGGCTCGGTATATCTCCGGATATATCCATACAATGTAGATATAACTATCCTGTTTCCCAAGTGAAAAGAGAACGCGGGAATCTCGGAAGTCACGACGAGAATCGTGAGATCGGCGTTTCCATCTCGTTTGTATCTCCATTACGTGATGTATACGTCCTGGCTCTGGGCGTGTATATCGTCCATCTCATCATCCACCAGTTTCCGGGACTAAACCATTTCATTAACGCTGAAATACGTGCTGTTTTTTTTTTTTTTTTTTTTTTTTTTTTTTTTTTTTTTTTTTTTTTTTTTTTTTTTTTTTTTTTTTTTTTGTTTTTTTTCTTTTTTTTTTTTCTTTTTATACGTGCTTGGAATTTCTGAAAAAAATCGAGTTGACACACAGTACAAAATCCTTGAATCTAGCGATAAACATTATACATATATACTTGATGGATGAACGAGGGGGAGCTTTTAACTTGACAAATGTGAGAGAACAACAAAAAGCCGACCTTGAGTACAACATTGCCTAGATTGCTTGAAAACGTTTGAGGCAAGCATTATTATTCTTGTACGCGCATCTACTATACATATATGTATACATGTATATATTTTGTAACGCGACGCGCGGAGCTCAAGGCAATATATAATACATACGCGTTTACGAGAACACATCAAAACATCCTCTCTTATACACTTATACATCCGTACGTGATGTGGTTTGGCTGGTATGCATATCTAAGTATACGTGTAATTAGCGCGATAACGGGAATGGTAATACTGAAAGGTGTTATTTTCGAGAGACGAGAAACAATGGGCCTATCTCCGTTTAGGCCATACTGGTTGTTGGCGTCGTCCTTCGAAATGACGTCTGTGCACGACAGGCGGAAAAATCGTCCGTTCGTTAATTTCTTCTATTCCTCAGCCTGCGTGATGAATCGGAGCAACGGCTATGACGCGAACCGGCGAGTCATCCCGCGCGCTCGCGAACGCCATCGAACGGGACGACGGGGCACTTTCGTGCTGGAGC
>JAPYYV010002812.1:0-19763 GCA_030522625.1 Copidosoma aretas
TTTTAATGACTTGGTTACACAGCAAACATAATATATTATGACTTCTTTTAAGAATACATGTAATATTTAGATTTTTCTGGCTACAACATTTTTTTTTTAAGGTTATGTTTAACTTAAGCGAAAAAGTGGCAGTAACCCTTTAAAGCTTAGGCCGTCCACTTTATTTAAAAAAAAAATTGTCCGGATCGGTTAAGATTTGAGGAGTAGGCAGATTTTTTAACGAATAAAGTGCTTTTTGCACCACTGTGCGACGCCCCCATATGCCCTCTTGTGCCTTCCAACACAATTGAATTGGTCCCTCTCACAGCCTTTCCACTGTCCCCTCTATTTGATAGGTGACCCCTATAGCCCCTCTGGGTTATCCTAACATCCCCTCACCCCACAGGCCCCACACAGACCCATTATGACATACAATATCGCAGTTATGATTCATTACAACTTATAGAGAGTCCAGTCACTGTCTCTTTAGCCCCCCCCCCCCCCCTCGCCCCACATAAAACAGGAGAGCATTTGATGGTTTCTTCCGTAATTAATAATTAATTTGCCCTGGCACAGCCACCCCACCTTTTTATCATGACCTCTACAGCCCCTCCACAACCCTCTCACAGATCTATAACGACAAACAATATCCCAGGTATTATTCTTCACAGCTTGTAGAAAGCCAACCTACATACCTAGTATTACTCTTCGTTTTGCTCTTTATACACAGTTTCATAATCATAAAAAAAAAATGTGATTGGAAAAGTTCTAAAAGAATATATACATTTGTGCAGATCATTTAGCGTTACCAAAAATTCACCACGTTAAGGTAGACCTTATTTGCATTCCATGTGTCTATGTCTAAGTGTGTATGTACAGTCATTTTCGTGATTGGAAAATAGAAGTAATGGTATATTGCTTTTATTGTTCCTAATGTGATATTAATATATTATTTCATACCTTTAAAAAAATATAGTTCATACTACATTTTTCATTTTAGAAGAATTTTTTAACTCATTTTGTATAAACTTACAATAAGGATTTTAAAATCAAGATGAGACAAAATACAATCAATTATAAGGAGCTAGTGGATTTTCGAGTACAAACATTATACACCAAAACTATAATCTTGTGCTTTATTAATACGAGGTCTGTTTAAAAAGCATCGCGAATTTTTTATTTTTTCAAAAAGTATTTATTTATTCATGAATATCTATTTTGTCCCCTTTAAAGTAATCCCCCTCGGATATAATACACATATGCCAACGTTTTTTCCAATCCTCCTTAAAGCCTTTCAAAAAATCATTTTTTGTGATCTTGTTCAGCTCCTCCTTCGATGCCGTTTTTATATCCTCAATCGTGGCGTAGCGTCGTCCTTTCGTGGACCTCTTTAGTTTTGAGAACAGAAAATAGTCACAGGGGGCCAGGTCTGGGGAATACGGTGGCTGCGGCACTATTAATGCGGTGATTCGTTGATTGGCCGCTACTATTTTTCTCACTTTATCAATGTTTTCGTCTGTTGTTGACGTGCTCGGACGTCCGGCACGCTGTTCGTCGTTCACATCTTCTCGGCCCTCTGAGAACATTTTTTACACTCGATAAACGTTGCTTTGGTCCATCGTAGCTTCACCATATACCACAGTCAACATTCGAAATGCGTCCGTGCACTTTATTTTATTTATCACACAAAATTTGATACAGATTCTTTGATCCATTTTTTGGAATAGGTAAAAATCGAAAACTAGTCGAAACACATCCAAGCCCAACAGCTATAAAAAATTAACTAAACATTCATAATGGCCTACCTAGTCAGCATAAGTAAAGGACAAGAGTACCAACATAACGCTACAAAAAAATCAAATACACGTAGCCCGCCGAAATTTAAAATTTGCGATACTTTTTGAACCGACCTCGTAGGTGTAGAACAAGATAATTTTGAGGGAAATTGTTTTCGACATATTATAAATGTGAAGAAGATGAGGTGCTGGAATTCAAAGTTATTCTTGGAATGAATACACTATTTTTGATGCGATGATTACAGCTTTAATGTTATACGTGATTAATTACTTAATTCTAAGTCTTGTTTTGTTACACACTCCTGATATACTAAAATTTTTAATCAACATGACAATGACATTTAATATTAAATTGAGTTTGTGAGATGGAATACTTTCCTGAATGGAATTTAAAAATTATATCACTAAATTTATGTATTTATTGTCTTCAGTTTTATCTGCATTCTTATGAGATTCATAATCTACACTGATATAAGTCACCTAAAATGATATTGTTTAGGATCCCGTTTTTATATAAAGTTTTATTGAATAGATTTATAAAATTTTAACTTTATGACCATTCACGTACTTCAGAAAAAAATGTACATTCATTTATACACATTTAACTATAATAATGGCCCAGTTGAAATCTTATGCAGTTGAAATTGCGCGTGTATGTACTGCGCTTGCACAAAGACATCAGAATTGCTCTATAAATATAGAAAAATACGAAACAAGTATTTTTTTTATTTAATATACGGGAATAAGTGCCGATTATAGTATACTTGTTTAATTGAGAGATTAAGTAGGAGCACATGAAGTCAATGAGCACACCTCGCTAAGGTAATAAGATGTGCAAAATTAACAAGTTTGATACAAACCATAAACGTGACTGCAATGAAGTAAGCTTATTATGAACTCAGCAATACCAACATCAAAGAGGTTTAATTTCTCCGTTTATTTATTCATATTACACGTCATTCTTGTCATCGTACTCGTAGGTGACGAGTCTGCGGCAAAAACATAAGGTCTTGGTCTCAGGCCCCTTGCTGGCGCATGACAATCAAATAGCACGAGGCAACCAGGAGTATCAATGTAACCTCTAACTATCTTAAAGACGAAATAAGAATCCTTATATTCAATAAGTTACCACAAGAAACATAGACCAGACTTGGGAAAATTACATATGTTACACTGTCAACATAAAAAAAAAATTAATAAGGTATAAGTAACTAACTATTTAAATACTTATTTGGTACGTGTTTAGAAATAAGCAAATAGCTTAACACACACATGTATACTGGTATCTTCTGATTCTATTAATTGTAACTGTTGTTATTTTATCCGAGCCTCTTCCATGAAACAAGTGATGGGATCTGGATTTACAGAAAAATTTAAAATAATTTTGGCCTGTGTCAAAAAAGAGTATAGTTCTTGAATCTGCAACGTAAAAGGGTTAACGTGACCATTGTGTTTTGTAGATTTAAGAGACATTAGGACATTTAAAGAATCTGTAGAGATGTAAAATTTGAGTTTCTTTATTCTTGACATAAATTTTAAAGCATCCTTTAAAGTTAAGGACGCCTTGACTTCAGTCGTGAAGATAGAGGATTTATTATTCAATCTGTGAGTTATGGTAATGTCAAGACTAGGACATATGCAAGGAGAACCAACTCCTGCTTCAACTTTGCTACCATAAGTGAAGATTTTCAGTATATAATAAGAATAACAATTTTACTAAATTTTACTAAGCAAGATCATTGTAATATTAGAAGTTATCTATCAAATATTCGTCAGCTTAACATTAATCAACTAATAATTTGTTGAAATTTTTTTTTTTTATTACTTTAATTAATAAAGAAACAACTTGTAAAAATCACTGTATCCATTACAGGGATTACTACGTTATCTGGCAGTTGACTTAGACCCGTAATATAAAGACATATTTCAAATAACTAATTTTTCTTTCGCATAATAAGCACATAGCTCTTTTTCACCAAGCTACGAACCCGCCCAGCGACATATAGTCAAAATCGCGGCTGTGTGTCGGGTCCTAATCTAGAGAGTTTGGCGTCAGCTTTCTTATAAATTTGGCTTTCCAAAAACAGCACGCGACTGTATCACTAAGAAGGGACTTTGTTGATGAGTTCATTTTTCTATAAAGTAATATTGAATAAATTCAGAAAAAATAACTTAAAAAAAAAAATTTACATGTATCTATAATATCTGCCAAGTTTAAATCTTACGCATTTGAAACCGTAAGTAAATTTACCATGCTTGCACAAAGATATCAGAATCTTACTACAAATATAAACAAATTTGAAAATGTATTTTGTTACTTATTAATATACTACGTGCTATACAGTACACATTTTCACAAAAATCGATCATAACAAAAGGACTAATGATTTAAATCCAAATATTTAAATATCAGTGAAATGATATACCCTTCTTTAGATTGCAATAAGATCATATTTTTGAATATCCAATTTGTCATTCTATATTAGCCCAACTACGAGATATAGTAATTAAAAAAATCAAACCTTGTTTTTTACTATATTATTTAACATATTTAAAATTTAGGCAAATCGTACATATTTTGAATAACCTGTAAATGTCCTTTAGTTCATTTTTCAAGAAAAAAAAATAATAATCTAAACGTCCTAATATTAAACAGCAGAAAAGTGAATTGGACTGACAGAACACAAAAAAACCAACAAATATTTATACTACGTAGACACATGATATAGAACTAATATAGTAAATAATTAAAAACATTTATCTGATAAAAAGCTATGTTATTTTTCACCATACTGCGCCGAAAGAAGGAAAATTCCGTCTTCCGGAGCAGGATTGGTGAAAAATCGTATACGACCCACGGAAGGAATCCAAGAATCTCTCAGATCGCATGCTTATCGCCCTCGGTTTCACCTCGAGCGTCAATAAAAAAAGTAGAAAAATCCAAGTTAATTATCACAATCATAGTTATTCAATGATTTTTTGAAAATAAAATATAAAAAAAGTTTTGAAGAAAAGTAAAATATACATATATTACTTATCAAGTAATGTCAAGTTAAACAAAATGAAAATATTTTGTGATAAAACGAGAGAAATTTTCTGAGCTAATGAAATAAACAAGAGTTAAAAAAGAATGTAATGGGCGGTATCAAAATTTTGATAATTCTATCTGTAGAGCACAAACTTCTAAAAGAATCTGTACAAAAAGAATATTTAGAAGTAGGCTTTACATTAATAAATTTCAACTTTATTTTGAATAATAAGAACACGATTAACTGAGATGACTTTATAATATTAGTATAAAGTAATTTAATTTCATAAATAAAAATATTTGAAAATTAAAGTAATTACAAGTAAAATAATTTAACCCATTATTTAAATAAAGGGAGGGGGGGTGGCACAGGAAGCGCTCAGAAGGCAAAGGCTTTTTGAAAAATATGATGATTTTAGTGAGGCTGTCTACACCCTCCACATCGCTTGCACGAGTTCTTACTCCTCCCGCAACCTTGCCACAAAACAAGGCAAAAAAATGTTTCTTTCCCTGTGAGTTGAACAAATTATTTTTTGACAACCCCCCCCCCCCCACCGCTTACCCCCCCCCCTTCTCCCCCCCCCCCCCCAATCTTTAAACCCCCCCCCCCCCACCCCCCCCCCCCCCCCCCCCACAAAATAATGTGAAATTCTTCCAACTTTTCCAATATTTAATATCAGTAAAAAAATTTCCCTTTTATTTAGAAGCCCACCACGCCCCCTAGAGCCAATCCAATAATATGTGCATCATTTTCTACCTCCCTCACCTCCTCGGCATATCCAAAACTTTCGAAAAACAGCCGATGGGTTCCAAAAGCAAGCTTAGCCCCACCCTTACATAACAGCCCGCTTACGTAAATTAAACTATTCCAAAAACGACCAAAGTCTTTCGAAAAAAGTCTAGATTTAAATATATATGTCGTTATAGGATACATATTTTTTAATATTAAAAATAAAATCGTCCCGTATTATTATACTAATTTTATATATATATCTTTATAAAATACGTATCTGTATATGCATATTTTTATAATTTCTAAATTTTTTGTATAACAAAAGCAACATGATCATTTTAAATTGACACACCTTATATAAAGTAAAATCTTTTTTTTTTTTTTAGTAGTCAATAATAAAAATGTCTTAAATGTCTTACCTAACTAAATTTACTATTCTGAAAATATTAGTATGAGTAATTTGTATAAAAATTACATCTTTCGAGTCGCATGTTAATAACAAAATGTATAGTTGGCCGTACGAAAAAAAAGTTCTTTATATTTATACAACATTTCTCTCGATCTTTTCACTTTTAATTTTTTGATTGCGAACTATTATTGCTATGTTACCTAATTAATTTCTACAATTTATTTATGGTTTTTGATTTCTGAAAACATTTGAGGTGATCAAATTTGGAGAAAATAAGAAAATTATGTCATGGAAAATTTCTCTGATAACAATAAAAATCGTGCTTTTCTGCATATGAATAAAATTTTTTAAAAACAAGAAAAATCGTGTCAAATGTTTGATTTGCTAATACAAAAAGAAAATTAGCTAAGAAAAGAAGCTTTATTCTAATGAAATTTCATTCCGTACATAAGTTTTTGATACAATGCATAGATAAATTAACCAAGATTACTTGAAAATTTTAAAAGTTACTTTCAAAATAAAAAAAATAGTTTACTGATGAACTTGGGAGAAAGCGTTTAGGAGAAACAATATTATATAAAACTTTAATCACTATTACTCTCAACCCATTTGAAGAATTTTGTCAAATGTATTGACTGATATAGCATTAAGAATACTTTCAAATAAAATGAAAACTTATAGATGTATTGAATAATGGCTGGATTAGAATGGGATTAACAGCTTACTTTTTTATGCAAGTCTGGAATAAACATTAAGAAATGACCGATTTGATATAAAATTTTTTTTATTAAGTTATAATTACATTACAGTATTCCTCATTTATTAAATTAAACAGTGAAATATGTTACAATAAAGGAGAAATTTTCTTAACAATTACTCTTATATTATGCAATCGCAAGGTTTATACGATGTGTACACTAAAAATTGATCAGTGTGTTAGTATTTTTCAATATTATATAGTGATTTTAAATGAGCTGTCCACACCATCTTTATTCTGCACACCCTTTTACCCCTTAATGAGAGGTAATAGGTTAAAGTTGGGTGGGCTAAGGATTATTGGATCCCTCTTATCTACCCTTAAATTAGGGTAAAGTTTGTTCAATTTTTTCGTGTTTGTTAAATACTTAAAAATTAAGCCCTCCTCCCTCTTGCACTACTCAAAACAAATGTATTATTTCAAGGATATTCGAAGTCATTAAAAAAAAGTGTAATTTAAATTTTCTATACAATTAAAAGAGAAATTCCCCATCACTCATTTTTTAAGAGTATAACCTGGCATGGAACTTGACGCCCGCAGCACGCAGGGGGGCAAGGCCCATCAGTATATTAATATATTTATACAAATGGGGACTCATGCGGACAGAGTGATATAATTGACACTATATAGTACTCTAACACCTCGGGGGTGCGTGGAAGGCATCCATTACCGGCAGTGGCTCACTACGACCTTGCTCGCCTCGCTCGCTCCATCTAGTTTGCTAATTCAAATTCCATTTTTTGTTGTAGAACAACCTTAAATGTCTGCAAAAGTATCGATACACCTATATATTTCAAAAAACTTATGCGCACGTCCGCATAATTCCAACAGTGTCCACATAAGTATCTATTCACTTATAAAATATCCGCATAAGTCACCATACATGAAAATATATTTATATATATCTTCCTATAATATATAGTTGTATGAACAAAATTAAGTCCTGGACCCCCATCTCCCCCTCACCGCCCCCTCAGCTCCCCTCAGTTTGAACCCATCTTCCCTTCGCCTCCTCATCACCTCCCACTCACTTTTCACTTACTTAACTTGATTATAAACTCATCGATAGGATTTTATAATTAGGTTCATTTAGATTACGCACTTCTAAATGTTTTAAGATTATAATTAAAATAAAAAAAGAGAAATAAAATAGAATAAGAGTAGAAAAAAGTTTCTATTAGTACCAATATATTGATTATATAGTATTGAAAAATTTAGCAGTAACGTTAGCACTTCAAAGTATCCACAGAAGTTAAAAAATACTGGACAATTAAAACAATTAAATGAATTAGACAATAATTTGCTCTATTTGTATTACATTGTGGCATTTTATATGCCGTCTCAAACCGTCATATCTTTTAAAACCCTTAAAAGATTTTTTACAAATTTTTTTTGTCCTTTTTTAAATGAATATATATGTCTATTTAAATGTGTCGATATTTTAAAACTTTTCTTACATTCAACACATTTAAATAATTTTTCGTTACTATGTTCTTTGAAAGATAAGATTTAGGTGAAGTTTAATGTTATACTGTCTATATCTTTAAAATATTATTTTATAAATTAATATTACATGAAATGTGATTATAAAAAAAAAATCAAATCAAATACCTGTAAAAAAATAATGAATTACTTTAATGTAACAGGTTTTAAGACTGAAAGAAATTTCTCAAACTTCATTTACGAATTTTTACAATATCGAGTAGAATAATTTTGTTCATAATAACCAAACATTAGAATTCACGCAATAAAAATATTCCGAACAGTAGGGAGTCTCTTAAACTAAAGAAAAAAATCATAAAGTCACTAGAAATTATAAAAGCTTTTCAAATAGAATAGTGGTTATTGTATAAAATGCGTAAATAGTGTTAAAAAAAAGTAAAGAGCATAAATGGATTCAAACGACGAAATAATTGTACTAATGTAGGTATATAGATGATCTTATATTAATGTATTATATGTGCGATGAAATTTATTTAAAAGTCCGAATATTTTTATAATAAATATCACAAAAAAGTAGGACAGATAAGGTAATGTAATTACACAGGTAGCAGAGGAGCTATAAATGATAAAATCTACAAAGCTGCAAATCATTGCAAATCGATAGACAGGATTCCACAATAATTTAGCAAAAAATATGGATTGTTGATGGATTCATTGAATACTTAAAAAATGAGGGAAAGAGTAAAAGAAAAATTAAAGACTAACGCAAAATTCATAAATAGAATAATAAGAGATAAAAAAATTAAACAAACCAAAGTAAAAGTAGCAGAAAGCAAGATTTCAAATGAGTTTTTGAGAGCTAATAAAAAATAAAAACAGAAAAACAAGAGAAATGGTAATAAGAAAAAAGGCATGAAAAAATTCTTTTAAAAATATGTCAAGAGACAACAATGAGACATGTTATACGGAGAACGAATAGAAGAGTATTGAAATCAATAGCAATGCAAAAAAAGATTTTACGAGGATATATCCATCATTGAATAAAAGAATGTCTATGTAAAAATTAAAAAAAAATAAAAGACAGAAGACATAATTATGGAAAACTGTTTCAAGAATCTGCAAATAATTTGGATGATTAAATACAAAAACACACATAATAGCTTATAGACTAGCGCACATACTATTAAAAAGTATGAAATAGCAAGAATCTATCAAATTTACAATGCAGGGAAAGAGTAGAAGTACGGTATAACTACGAGAAAGGGGCGTTTCTAAATGTAGCATTCAAAATATTAGCAATTATAGTCGTTAAAATGTAGAAAAATAGGTAATGGAGTGTCAAATAATAAAGAAGAGTCAGGCTAGCATTAGAGCAAAAAGAAGAACAAAGTGCCAAATTTGTGTGTTGAATAGTTTAATTGGAAATTAAATAGGGGAAGGGGCAATAAATTACATGCTGTATTTATAGACTTAAAACAAAATTTTATTATATCAATAGTAATATGTTCAGGGTCAAATTATATATGAGAGAGATAAGCATAAAAATGAAAAAAATGTTCAAAAGAATCGAAAAATGTACAGAAAAACTGGTAATTACGGTCGGGGGCCGACAAATTTATGTAAAAAAAAAAGGGTAGGCCAAGGGTGCCTATGTATCTGGGTAATTATAAGTTTATTTATAGAGATTATAGACGATAAATGCACGTAAAATAATACAGGAGATGTATTAGTCGGCAAACTCAAAATTAACGGTCGTGAATTATCTGATTTACGTCGTTTTAGGTGGCCAGCAATTTAAAGACAAAGAAACTATGCAAAAAGACTTGCATAAATATAGTACAAAAAATATACTGGATGTAAGCCCAAAAAAAAACTTTTTTTAGTAGTGAAATAGAAGAAAAAAAGATCTGTTTCAATTTGAATTGAAGCCATTGGAAGTTTTAAGCGAGGACATCAACCGATGGACCAAGAAGTGTGGTTCATAACAAAAAAAGTATCGGTGCACACAGAAAAAATCGCAGGTAGGGTGCAATGGGCAATCAAAGCAGTTTTAGGCTTAAGCAAAAGAGCCAACGTAGAAAGTTTAAATTAAATATAATTTTTTATGGACCAAATAATTAAATTATATTGCACATACGTAGCTGAGAATCGCCTATGAAACAGAATAAAAATATGTAGAAAAAATATAAGGCAGATTCAGAACATGAAGTTGATTTTAGATGCAAAGATAAAAGAATGTATACGAAAGCTGGAGGCGGGCTAGGTAGGCATGGATTTTGGAATGAAAAAGGAAAGGAAAAGGGGGAAAAATAGATTATGATTTACAAATATCCTGTTAGGTTTAAATGCAAATATACCAGGATATATATAAAAAACGGGGGCGGGAAGAGTTAGCCTAGAACTAGGCATGAGGGAAAGGGAATAAATTTCCAAATTTAACAAAAATGGACAAGAGCAGGTGGCCTTATTCATGCTTAATTAAAGAATTAATAGACTTGACCAATCAAAATCATACAAAATAGGCAATACAGTTAAAGTTGTGAATGAAAAAGTAGAGGATTGGGAAACGATAGGATTTATAAAAAGAACAACGAAGGAAAATGAACTCGACAAAATCAAAGATATTTTACAAAGGAAAGGAAGACTTTTGTCAATCAGAAAATACAAAAAAACTATATGGTAATTGACAACTCTATCATCCGTAAAATGTAAAAAAAAAAAAGAAAAAAGCAGAAAGAAAAATGCAGCAAAAATAAATAGATATAGGTGAGTTTAGAAGTTTTTAAGTGATGGACTGTAGGATCTGCAATGAAAGAAAAAAATTTATATAGCACAAATTGCTACGTAAGGAGGTAAAAAAACAACAAATAAAATAATAATAATATTAGTCAGAAATGTAGGAATAAAAGATAATGAAGAGATATGCAGGAGAAAGATGATTTATGTGCAAACATGAGATATGTATGTAGGTAAATAGGGCAAAACAATGAAGATTGAAAGTACAAGAATATGTAATGCGTTATAAATTTTAATACTATAAAAATGTAAAAAAAAATTTTAACACGTTGTGGTATGTGTAATCAATTGCACAAGTTACTCAATTACAAATAATAATTGTACTAACATAAGAGGATAAGAATTCTAATTAGTTATGAAACAAACAAAGAAAATGTAGAAGGATATACAAATCTACATAAGAAATGAAAAAAAAAATAAAAAAAAAAATTCATATTTAAAAATAATAAGAAAGAATTTCCAAATTATATCTTAATACAAACTTATATCCATAATTGATTTTCAAATGACCAAAAATAACAAACAAAGCCTCATAACTGTTTCTGTAATTATGATTGCGCATATATTGTATATATATATATGACTCAATTATAACCTTAAATACTCATTAGAATCATTATCAGTATTAAATTTTTAACAATTATTTAATAAATCAGTAAACTCTTTTCATATATTGACTATATTTGTTCCAATTTTAAGCAAATTTTCATGAGATTGCTCTGGTTATCTATGATTGAACGCATATATGTGTATTGAAAAAAAAATCTTTTATCTATTATTCAGACATGAGAATAAAAATATTGAAATATGGGGATTTCCGCCCAGAGTGCGCAGGGGCAAAGCCCCACTAGTATATATATATACTAGTCGAGCTTTGCCCCTTGCACGCTACGTACGCAAACCCCCCACTTTTGATATGTATAATGAATTTGATGAAGGAAATAATTTCCGAAATTTTTAAATATTTTTTTATTCTTGTTACTTCGGCGTTTCAAAGAGGTTGCTCTGGAACAACAAACGAAATGAAAAGTTTAGTAAAAATGTTTAATACTTATGTAACAATTAATCATAATAATTTTAAGTTCATCTTATTTTTTGGCAATTCTTTAGGTCTTTCAAAATCAATTTTATTATTTTCGAGTAACGTTGATTCTGGTAAATTATAAATTTTCACTTTTGAAAATGAAGATATACAAAAAAATAAGAACTTTATCATTTGCATCATAAAAAAAAAAAAAAAAAAAAGGAACACTAGGAAAAAATCTCTTACAGTTACTACAAATAAAAAAAATTGTAAGAATAATAAAAACTAATGAAGATGATTTCTTCATAGAACCTATTTATTATGGTGAAATGAAATCTGAATATCAATATTGTTTAGCTGTGTTTTGGAAAGAAGAAAGAAAGAAATGTAACTGTTGCCTTCAAGGGAAAATTTCTTTAAGTCCGTTGAATGAATATATTAAAAAATTAAAAAATAATTCTAATATCTGGCAACAATCAAATGTTCATTTCTTTGGGATTTTTTAAGAATTTTCAAATTAAAAAAATTTATGCGTTCTATCGAAGATAGTATTGATCATGCAACTTTTAAAAGTGTTGAGAAATCTGACGAATATATTTATATTAATTTTCCGATGGAAATTCTAAATAGTGTTCGTATGGGTCTACCACCTTATAAACTTATTTCAAAAATTGGAGCAATTGTTATTTTAATAAGTAATCCGTGTACATCTAATAGTTTATGTTATGGTACAAGATCAAAAATAACAAAATTATTAGAATATAATATTGAAGCAGCCATAATAGCTGGTAAGAATTAGTCAATGAGTTTTCATACCAAAAAGAAGTTTGAGCTTTTGCTATCACAATAAATAAATCACATGGTCAAACTTTCGGCAAGGGTCCAGTCCTACACGGGCCAACTATACACAAGCACTCTACACCTAATATCACTATAACTATATATAGTGGCTTTATATGGTGTAGAGTGCTTGTGTAGAGTTGTCCCGTGTAGGACTGGACCCTTGCCAAACTTTCGACAGGGTCGGTCCATACTTGAAAAAACCATTGCTCGCACATGGGCAATTATATGTTGCGTTATCTAGATGCAAAACTAGCAATGGTATTTTTATACAAAATAAAAATAAATATAATAATGTAGACAAAAATATTGTTTGGAAAGAAATTCTTGAATAATTTACCTTATTTTGTGAAGGTGGTGTGGGGGATCCTCGAAGTTTCGTGAAGGGGACTGTGGGGGGAGGGGGGGAGGGTAGTGGGGTGGCGTGGGGGGTTTTTACACATTTTTTGTCGAGCTGAAACCACAGAAAAATATTAAGAATTTAACCATATTTTGTGACGGGGGATGTGGGGGATGTTGGGGGGCCATGGAGGGTGTGGGAGGGGATGTGTGGACGGCCCCTCCAAAATAACTATATAATATGAGTAGATATATGTACAGTTATGTTTATCGTTGGGCCAAGCTTTGAGATCGTCATGAATGATCCCTATTGCCTGGGGTCGCTTGCCCCCTCTCTTAGAGCTCTTAGAGCTTAGTGCTGCATCAATTTCTACGAGTACACAGCATTGAGCTCAAAGAGCTTGGTGTTGTATTAAGCTCTCACGACTCATACGCTTATGTTCTCACAGACCAATATTTTCTTCTATATAGCAGTTGCTTGCAGTGGCTTAATCTATTCTGCCAGCTTAGTCGTATACACTGACTATATTTGGCTACACCTGAGCACGAGCGCTGAGAACAGCGTTGTTGCTCCGCGGCTCTCTGGGTCTGGCTGCAGCTAGCAGCGGCTCCGCCTGCCAACTATAAGCAATTCTTAAGTACTTAGAGTGCCCTTTTGTATTACTACCCGTATTATGCATTCATAGTTTAACATTACTTATCATAGTTAAGAGCACAAAAAGCTTCACTTTATGGGGGGAACCTTTTGAAAACTATCCGTAGCAGGTGCACACACATATAAGTATTATTTATAGTATTTGCGCCACAAAAATCCTTCTACCTGCAGCATACTTTTTACACAGTATCTTGGGAAAAATACGCATATGTGGACAACCTGCAGGATTTGGTACAGTCGATAGTAGTTTAATTTCCTGGTACCCACTTTACGAATATAAGTTTTGGCAGCTACTTACACTTACATACTGTGCATAAATACCTTAAATAATAAAAAGTTTTTCTTTCTGAGCGTCTCTTTAGGATACTATTCAAAGCAAATATATAGACCTTGCCATTGATTTAGTCCTAGGGCTGGAAAATCATTTTTGCCTGGAGCGCCTTTTATGTATATATTACCAAGCGAATATTTACACCTACACACCGTACTCAGTCAATGAACGGATACCATAAAATAACTTTACTTCCCAGGACACACCTTCATAATATTTTATCTGGCAAGTTCATATACCAAGACAGAACTCTTAATAGCATCAAAGTGACAAAGGCTTGAATCGTACAAGTCTGACGCTATCCTTGCTGGGTGCGTACACATTAAGTCAGACTTCTCTAACAAATGTAGCAAGCAAAAGTAATCTATGTATTTCAAAAATAATCATCAAGTATGCAAATTTCGGAAAGAAATCATCGAGCACTAATTCTTTGGATGATTCTTTTGATAACATTTGTATTAAGGATACAAAAAAGACGAAGAAATAGTCGAAATAGTCGATGGTAACGCAATGAAATATAAATTTTCGGTTTATGTATCATGGATTAACGATTGTTGCAGATAATATCATAATATTTCTAACTTACCTTCTTTGATTTCTTTTCTCGTAAGGTCAGCACTGCCTTTCGTGGCTCGAGCCACCATATTTGTAAAACCGATACCGAAGCGTAAAAGTTTGTAGTCATCGTCGGCTGTTAGAGGCTCAGGTGTCAATCCACTTAGATGCAAACACTTCCCTGTAAAAATAATAATGGCTGTATAATGATATCTCTTTGTGAATGTACTATCTGAAACTGTATTTAAAATTCCAAAACTGTAAAAACTCTTTTGGTATAGTTTTTTCGAGGACTTAGTATCTATTACTACATAGTATTATATGCCTCCCCCTTCCCAAAAAAAGTTTTAAAAAGATATAACCTTGGCAAGTAGGAATTTATCTATTAATTCTTTATGTATCTTTTAAAACTATAGTTTTTTATTAGTAACCACACCATATTATATGCTATAATACCAGTTAAAACTTTCAGTCTTTACATGGCATCTTCAACAAAAATTACAAAAAAACAAAATGTAAGATCTATGAATAAACTGGCAAGTATTCTCCAACTTTAGAACACGCACTACAATATATTTCTAAAGATCTTTCCGTTCACATGTGAATTTTATTTATGATATAAAACAACTGACTCTAGTAGGTGAATTCTTAAATACCTTCTTACGTGTAATTTTTTTATTTTGAAAAACGGTTCAAACAAAAATTATATATTTTTAATCATACATCCAGTTCAGAATGTATTTTTTCGATGTGATAATAATTTTTAGCCACTTACCTTACCTTTTTTTCCAAAATAAACCCCAACATTCAATTCCTCGTCGAATTTTACATAAAAACCGTAATAAAAAGGAGCTTTCAAAAAGCTGGGGCTTGAGGACATAAATGAGAAAATCCGCCGTCAAATCTCACTGTAGAGTAAAATGGACGACAGTTGCTTAAATGAGATATATCTTTGATTCTATGAAAGCAAGGACAACGCGCACAGAGGATTAAATTGAAACTTTTAAATACTCTTAAAAAAACCTTTAATTTGAGCTTTTGTAAGTCAAAATCGGTCTCGTAGATCGAAAGTTATGAGGTCTTATTTTAAATTATTTTTCCAACCAAAATAATATTATTATTGAGTTTAACATGGAAAAATGTTTTTTTTTTTAATTAGACCGCTATTCGATTCATTTTTATTAAATTGCGCCTGAAATAGACTCCCAAACTACGATTACGAGATATCAAAAGCATTTATATGAGCTAAAACATACTTGATTTATGTACGACTAAGAAGTCGAAGCACTTAAAAGAGAACTGTCGTTTTATTTACATTTTTCATTATCCAACAGTGTAACAATGCTCAAAAAAAAATTTGTTTTAATGCTTTTGATAAACCCGGTCGTAAGTTTTACAAATGTGCTCTACTTATTCATTCGAACTATTTATTTTACGGGAAAACATTCACTTCGAAAATAGGTTATGTTTCAATGTTTACATTTCAGATCCCAATGTATCAACACATTTACGTCCTATTCAAAAATGTGATTTATGGAAAGTTAAAGATGCAGAAAAAAACTCTCCTCTTTGTAACAACTATCGAAAGCAATTAAGAAAGTGTACTCATCCCAAATTCAAACGTCAAGTAATGTTTTCAGTCAAGATTTTATCGCGAAAAATGAGATGACGATTGATGTGATGATAGGAGTATATCCAGTTAAAAGAAAATTGCAAATTTAATCAATTTTATTCAATGAATCAACCTTATTTTCATTTTGATTGAATTTATAACCTTATGTCAATAGGTGTGACAGACCATCGTATGCTGCGTCAAAACTTGACAAAATTCACGAAGTACTCTGAAAAAAATTTAAATCTCATTTTAATATCAATTTTATTACGACGACTGATGAAACAATTATTGATTATAGTAAAATAATTTAGAAATTAAATCACGCTGTTCAACAAAAAAATGACACGCAAGGATTATTAATTAATATTATGAAAATATGAAATGAAATAATTATTATGATGTACATTTAGTTTTCTTTTGAAATTAAAAATATTTACACATTAATAAATTTTCAGAAAGCACAAAACTGAATATGTTATATTATTAACTAGCAGATGGTCTCTTCATAGGATATCAGAGCTGGAATTTATTGTCTCGAAACGTCTCATCGAAAGTGCTAAGAAATTAAAAGAAAATGAAACTAATGAAATCGCAAAAAAACCAGGCAGACAGTGCTTAGATAAACTTGTTAAAACAAGAGTTACTAAATTTTTTGAAAATAAAGAAAATTCCAGGCAGTTACCCAGCAAAAAAGATGATAAATCCGTTATTCAAGACGGCGGAAAGTGAATTTGCCAGCAAAAAAAGTTGATGATGTGCAATTTGCCGGAATTACATGAATCATATAGGAACCGTTTTCCTGATAAGGAAATCAGTTTTCAAAATTTACAATGTTAAGACCAAAGCAATGTGTGTTGGCTGGAAGCAGCGGAACACATAGAATGTCTGTTTGTTTGATACACGAAAATGTAAAACTTATGCTTAAAGGTATGCATTAAAATATTCATATTTGCGTAAATAGAAGATTTTGACCTAGTTATCGAGCTTATCAAATTAGAGCTAGGAAGAGTGATGAAAGGAAGGAGGAAGAGACTCCCTTTTTCTGTTTTTTTCTCTTTCTTCGCATTGCCTGTTCTTTTTACCTTCGCTCGACCCAAGGCGTGCATCTCTTTCGCCATTACGCTTATTGCTGCCGACAGGTGGCCGTCTGGATCACTAATTCGGTAAGCTCGTTGGTCACTCTATTTATTTATATGTTTATTTATGTGGACAAGACTTTTTAGGCGGTAGAATCAAAAAACCTTTCAGTGATAGAGATTGGTTTATTAGTGCCAAATCTAATTGCAGAAATTTTATGAATAAGTTGATCTGCGAAAATCCCAATTCATCGTGTTTTAAGCGCACGTGCAATGGAAGGAAACGAATGAAATTAAAGAAGAATTTCAAAATGCGTTTGGAGAAAAATGAAATGAAAAAAATTGATTATAAAATATGGGCCACAACAGATCGCTATATTATGCTGAGTTCGAAAAATGATACCGAAGGTTCCGTCGATATACTTTTTAAAAATCCAGATAAACTTAAAAACACACGATTTTATCGCATTGGAACAAACTAAATTTTATTCTCAGCTTAAAGAGAATTTAAAAGAAAGAGAATTATTAATTTTTTTAGACTTTACAAATAAGTATACTTTTTTTTACAAGATGCTGTTCAAGCATTCCATTGGAATAATGAACAAGCAACGTTGTTTCTAGTATTTGTGTATTTTAATGAATGTATTACAGTGGATCACAGTTGCTTTGTTTTTGTATCTAATTTTTTGAAACACGATACAACCGCAGTTTAGATGTTTCAAAGACATTTAATTGAACATTAAAAAAACAATGTAAGAAAGTAAATAAAATTTACTACATGTCTGATGGAGCTCCTTAGCAATTTGAAAACAAAAAAAGTTTTTCTTATATTTGTAATCACGCTTCTGACTTCGGTGTTGAAACAGAATGGCATTTTTTTGCTACATCACATGGCAGAGGTTCCTGCAGTGGAATTGCCGGTAGTACAAAGCGTCTTGCTTTTGGTGCCAGCCTTCAACGCTGATCTGTAAATCCAATCTTAAACCCTCGAGATGTATTTGAGTGGCCCATAAAAACAATAAAGAACATCTAATTTTTTCATATCGATAATAATGTGTACAAAGAAATGCATAAAAAACTAGAAGACCGATTCTTAAAAGTTGTTACGGTAAAGGGCACGCTTGGCTTACATGCTCTTGAATTATTATTCATTATTATCCTATCTTAAGATACAAAATCTATAAATAGTTGTTACTTTAAAGAAAATTTCATCATACAATTGAGCGACTAATAAAAAAATGTTTGTATCTTTTTTTGAGTTAAACCAAATCATAATTTTTGGAAAATTTGTTAGAATAATTCTTTAAAAGTAGTCAATTTCAAACTATAACTTTTGATCTACTAGACCGATTTTGACTTACAAAAGCTCAAATTGAAGGCTTTTAAAAGAGTTTTCAAAAGCTTTAATTTGATTCTCTGCTTGCGTTGTTCTAGCTTCCACAGAATCAAAGATATATCTAAAATAAGCAACTGTCGTCCATTTAACTCTATAGTAAAATTTTGGAGCGGACATTCTCATTTATTTTCGCAAGCACTAGCTTTTTGAAAGCTTTTATTTGCTATTGAAGTTTTTAATGTAAAATTTGAGATGAAATGGAATGGTGGGGTCTATTTTGGAAAAAAAGACAGGGTAAGAGGTCACAAATCCCTTTTTTTGAGAAAAACGCATTTTTAGGTCACTTTACGTCAGTAAAGTCATTCTTATGTTCCGATAAAAATTATAACGAAAAGTCGGTTGTTTATTTATTTTAAATTTCGATCGTTCACCTGGAGGAGTATAATATCTTAATATCAATTTTTCAAATACATCTTATCTTTTTTTGGTCCATTTATTAAAAAAAAAGTAAATAAAAAAAGTCTGAGAACCTAAGGTACAAACTTTGCACATAATTAAAAGAATGGCTTATGTATAAACATCTATACAAATATATTTATATTCAGAAACTTGTGAAGATACATATATTGCCACCATTACATTTTTACTTTGTAGGATTATGGTATCACTAGACAGAGGTTTACACACACACACACACACACACACACACACACACACACACACACACATATATATATATATATATATATCGGCCCCTGCACGCTCCGCGTGCCAACCCCCATATTTTGATAAGTGTCAAAAAAGTCTTCTTTTAAGGAGGTACCGCAGTTACTACGTGAGTCAAAGCGAAAGTGCGAGAGAGAGGTTCGACTTTTTTCCACTTTTAGGTTAGGTATGCGCGCTCATGTCCTATCTTTTAACGTTGGAGTTTTTCGGACACTTCAGAATTTTAATTAATTTCGATGTTTAAAACCAACCAATGGATGTGATTGTTTTACACATATCTTAAACAGGTTTCAATGCACTAATGGTTCGAATTTTATCGAAATTC